>QEWY01001391.1:12470-154221 GCA_006503575.1 Baylisascaris schroederi
TCCCCCCCCCCCCCCCCCCAGCTTTTCCCCTTTCCGCACTCTCTTTATCCTTTATTCAGAAATGATGGATTCTGAGTTATAAAATGAGACAGCAACAATATGCATGGATACCTCATCGCATTTCTAACCCGCTGCATAGCACTTTGCGTGTGTTGCGAAACTAAAAAATGAAAAGAACCGAAAAGAAATGCCCTCGTCATCAATAAAAAATGAAATGAAGAAATCGAATCGTGGATTTGATCCACCGTATCTATGATTTAATCCAGATTTTAATGTCGACCGTTTGGTCTAAACTGTGAAAATAAATTTCGAAGAGTTCCTCCCTTCTGCAGCAAAAGCCAGGATTGTCTTTCATGCTGAGGGGATGGAAATGTTGAATGGTTTTAATGTGCTGATTCATCAAGCCCTACAAACGCAACCCTATAATTCCCTGTCCTTTTATGAGTGCAAAGGAGAGCGACGTTCCTCTCCATGTTTTCCGCTGGCCAGCATACCCCTTTTTATAGAAGATTTCGATGATAAGTGAAGCGGAAGACGCAGGACTCAGGACCGTTCTAAAATATATGACAGTTTGCGGGTCGAAAAATGCTTCGAAAGTAATAATAAATTGAGCACAACCTTCAAAGAAAGAATCTGAAGTTTCACTCAGTTGTACTTTACCGCGGCAAAAAACTGTCACCAAAACTGAGTGTCAGCATCGGCCGGATGTCCGAAAACAACGGAAACGCAAATTCCTGCACTTACCCTCTGAATGATGTGGGTCAAGGCAAAACGTTTTCTTCGAGTTCACGATCAGCTCAAGGTTTGATTCCACTTCACCAAGCTCATTTCGAGCTACCAAAGTATAAGTGCCCGAATCTTCTGGGTATGCGTAAAGAATATCAACAGCCACATAGCCAAATTCAAACGTTGGCAGGAAACGATGGGCTGCTGCCAGTGGTGTTCCATTATGATACATAAAATCACATAAATTCATGAACAAAGGAGGAGCCTTGGAAGGCTGCAATAGAACTATCACTTGAAGATTGCACTCGCTGCTTACGCGAGCACCTTTTTGATGACACATAAAAGATCTTGCCACCCGAATCAGGCATTCATTGATCACAATGAAGAACCATCCTCATATTTTCTCGAAGTTTAATCATTGTTCCTTGGCAGATGTGTAACTCATCCGCAAATTCTCAAATCCCTGCAAGATATGAATGAGTTTGGTTAAAATAACTATGAAGTGCTCAGGATCTGCTTGAGCTTGAGATCAAAAGAATGCGGCAAGTGACTCAAACGGTATGAACCAGATTCGTCAGAAGCGAAGAAGATGCATACCTACACGCCACTTATTTTCAGTGCTACTATATCCTGCTAATTTCCCTTTTTATATAGGAATACTGATAGTTTGAAAGACTACACCTATAAAAGTGTTATAAGCATAAGACACAATCAAGGCCACACAAAATATGCATGAAACAACTGTGTATCATTGGCGATAAACAGTCATTCACTGACCATTCGACAGTCATCTTGACGTCCCCAACTGGCTGCATTCTCGCTTCGAAATGCACCCGTTCGTTCTCGTTTACGTCTACACGACTCGCAAGTTGACGAGCAAATCTTGCTGGTTCCATACTGCTAAACTCTTCTGGCCGACCAACCATCTGTGGACCAATGTGAACCTATAAAATAAGTTCAATGAAACGACACAGCTATTTGATCGTACTCATAATACGGCGATGAACCTTTTAGCTGATAACGTATCCAACGAGACGCATCCATATGATGGCCAATTGTGAACGAAACTGCATGCATAGATACTAGAAATATAAGGACACTACAAATATAGATATTACAAATCTAGGAATACTAGTAGTATAATTCATCGGACCGATGTAACCTTCTGATTGCGGCAGGCAAGCCAACGATGAAGTAACCTTTTGCTCGCAGTGTGCAATGAGCTGTCTTTTACATCGCCAACCTGCGACTCAACGCTTACTACTTTTTTGCCTACGAGTTGGATCCGTCAAGGAAAACGGCTTCTCCGCCACCCCGACGAAAGGTTGAAATCCGGTCGCAGCTGGATATTGCGAGAGATACCCTTAAAAAATCAATTTGGCAACATGGCAAGGAATTATGATTATCGACATGTTTTATTATAATTTCTAGAGAAATGGAAGATAGTGCTGAATGAAAAAAATGAAAAAAAAAATTAAATGGTTTAAGCCGCAGCGAACATTTTAATGGAAATAAAGTTGCGCTGAAGGATACTTGTTAAGAAGGCATATGATCCCTTAAGGATACCTGCAAAGTTTGCTATCTAACTACAACGTTGGTGGATGTTTAGCGACCACTTAAATTTTATATAGGGCTGCATGGGGATGTGATTCCGTGCAATAAAGATTCTAGCGATTTTGCATAATTAAATTGCGTCAGATATTTTTTTCTTCGCATTTATAGGTCATAGAACTTCAAAAGAAAAAAGTCTCTATCCAATCATAAAGGGGAAATTTTGTGGATCAGGATAGACCTGAATTCCATGAATTCTACTGACCCTCGGAACTAGTGAAAACCTTGTTTTATCTTATTAAAGTTTCTATTTATAATTAGAATATGTGTATTAGTAAGATAATTTATATAAAAATGTATTCTTTCTTACTAAAGTAAATATTTATTCTTATTGTAACCTGTTCACATTTCTTAACTTATGATGAAATATTTGTAAAAATGAATAACAATAAGTGAGCAAAATTGGACCTTAACCGGAGAGAACAACAAAGGTTGGCCCTAACTCCTAGTTCACCCAAAAAAAAAAAACAACTACAAAATGCCGCCCGCATTCTTTAGTTTTCCAACAAATTTCAAGCTACAACCATATTTCGTCCACATCGTCGTCTACTAAGGGCGAATGAATAAACGGACGCAATTAAAGAAGAGTACAAATAATCGTTTGTGACGCCAACTTAAGGTTACATTTTCCATAGGCTAATTTTTGCGATTCTAGGGCATGAAGTATGACACGAAGAATTTAGGACTTCATGCAATCTGGTCTTTGAGATGAATGCAATCAAATTTACCGCTATGGCCATGTGCTATATATTTATCAAAACTATTAAAAGCCCTATATAATATCACAGGAAACATCAAAAGATGAAAGTTGTAAATGCAGCATTCTCATGACAGCGCATATCAAGCTTCAATAATCCATCATGCGTAAATAGTAATTCTTCTTTTTATTAATTTCCTTAAACGTTCCTAAATCGGGTAGTGACAAAATCGCCATCGAAGACGGCCTTTGATTGCATAGCAGAAGTTGATGCTTCGACATGCAATGAATATGACTTATAACTTCTTAAAGCAGTGCACCAAATAAACATGCGACTGCTTTTATTTAACCTCAGACTTGGGTAGCTTAACCATTTCTAGCAACACATTAAACCTCGATGTACCAAACGCGAAGTGTTAGTGAAGCCTTTAGATATTGACAACAATGCTACTTCCTGAGATACCAATACAGTATACAAATATACACGGACACGATGTTTCTATATACCTCACTTTGCAAAGAGGCATGAAAATATGTTTTCTCAATATCGATATGCTTTGCTCATGACTCAATAACGATGCTTCTATATCAATGTCGATATGATTTGTTATCGGTGCAAATACCAGTTGATATGCACATTGTTTATCAGAAAAGAGTGGAGAGGGAAGGGGTTATTCTGACGCTCTTCATTGACAGTAGTAAATGTGTGGGAGTTTTAACAAACTATCCAAAATAAACTTTTGCACCACGGCTCAAAACCATAAAAAGTACATTGGATCTCTTTCTGGTAACGTTGTGAACAATTTTTTCAGCATCCCTTTCCTCCCTCCTTTATCACTCCCCTCCCCTCCCCTTCCCCTCTCCCCACTACCTGGTAAAGTGCAGCGCTGATAGCCTACATGAGGACCACAACAGCTACTGCCACAAAAAGTATAATAACTAAAAGAAATTAAAAACGGACGAACTATGTCTTATGGAAAAAATTCCTCAGCAAAATCCCTCAGCAACACCGATGCATAATCTTGTTTCAGCACCTCCACGAACATAACCCTCGACAGACAAGATCACAACTCAGCAGCTATTTAACACTTGAAGCTGCCAATCTATATCTTCCTCTCCCGGAAGTAATCCTGGTTGAAACTATCAGAAACTCTGTTAGCGTGCACAACTTTAGGATCGAAAGAGAAAGCGCAAAAAGCCATAAAATGAGCCTTTCTTTCAGGTGACGAGTTGGAAATGAAATCGCAGGTGTAATCATTTTATCATATTTGCATAATCACTATTTCAATTAAACATATAAGCATATAGATCAAAAATTTACATAAAATAATGTGCGAATGGTCGTTTCAATTGTTAAAAATGCCATTTATACTCACTTGACTTGTGGTGGACGATCGTGTGAGCACTAGTCGACTACATTGCTATGGTCGTTGCAACAAAATTCGAGTTGGAACCTTTTCTCTCACGACATCAAAAGTTCAAAGTAAAAGTAAGCAATAATTTTAGTGTTTTAATTATTTATTTATGCTTGAATGATAGGTGAATTTCCCGGGTCCATGTAGAAGATAGGGAGCACGCTGCGATGTAAGGAAACAAATGAAGCAACTTATTCAGCTGCTTTATTAATGCTTTGATAAATTTTCCGTAGAGAATTCATGTCACAATTCATGAGATCAATGCTTTTCGATTATTTGTTATCGAGTGCTTTACTTTTTTTGACTTTTTGCGAAATGAAGATTCCATAAAAATAACAAAAACGATATAAAGGTAAGAGGGGTGGGGGGAGGAGCGTTTTGAAGACCACTTTTAAACAGCCCAATTCTTCAATCCTAAAATCTTACTTTAATCACTCTATCAAAGCCAAATAAATATATGCAAGTAAGTGTACATAGCTCTGCTGTTCATTCAACCTATTAACTAATCACCATTCAAAGAGAAGAGAGTAACAATAATAACAAATATTCCTCCATTGAAAATATAGAAAGGTCGGGGGATAAGGGGCAACATTATTCATAACATTTTTACGAGTTGGTATTCACTGTCAGAAAAGGCTAATCCCAAATAACGAACGCAACGCAACTATCGTCAATCACGCGCGTATGCAAAGCTTTTCAAGAAGAACCATATCAGGTCGCTTTATGGCAGGTGGAAAATCCGCTGAAAATTCCTCCTTATACCAAAAAAATGCTTTAGGAATGGGGGAGAGGGGAGTGGAGAAGGAGGAGGTAAGGGAAGAAGGATAAGAGATGGGAATCACCTCAAATCCAACATTTCAGTCATTATTACAAATTTGTTCCCATCCCATCTAAGAGTAGCACATATATGAAGAAAGTGTACAATAAATTTAGGTAGAATATAATATGGAAGAATTATTGGAGATGATAACAACAGCACGTGTACTCTTCTCAGGTGAGAGTGCACTCGTCGAGGTGGGAATACCACTCGTTATTGTCGGCGATATTCATGGACAGGTAATCCACACATTTATTACTTATTATTTCCCCGCCTTGAAAAAGATATATAGGAAAATGTCGATTGCAGTTACTATACTAACATTTAAAAGAAAGAAGGCATTGTTGCGTGCAACGATGGCACCCCGGTTGCGAACCGCGAACGGAGCCGAGCATGTGCTCCGCATTGGGTGCACACCATTACCCTATTTGCACTGCAAACGAATACTAACACCGATCGCAGAAACTGGAAAACTTGTGGTGGAAACACGAAACTTTTTTCATCATTCAACTCAGAGTGTCAAAGAATGCTCCCAAACAAAATTTCAGCCCTATCGAAGTATGGGAACAGCTGAATGATGGAAAGAAGTTGCATGTTTCCACTAAAAGTTTCGCAGTTTCTAAGATGGGTTTAGTACTCGCTTGGAGAGAATGCAGAGTATGGCTGTGATGCGTATGCAATGTGGGGCGCCGGCTCAGCTCCGTTCGCGGTTCGCAGCCACGATACCATCGTTCGCTGCAATTGTGCCCGAAACACTTCCTATTCCCTCCTACTCCCTCTACCTTCCCCTCTCCCCTCCTGCTGATCACCTTCAGCAATCCCCAAAGGAGTCGATACATCTGCACACATTGATATTAAACACCGTGAATTATCCGACCAATTAATGAAACGATAAGAAGGTAAAGATTCCCATTAGAGACGCGGTTGCGCCATTTTTCTATCATATTCGTACTCCCACCATTTAGGAAAGGCACTATCTTCACAACTGATTTTCCCTTAAACCCTCACTCCCTCCGCTTCTCTATCCTTCCTCCGGGAACATATGATTGTACAAAGAAGTGGCACACCATTACAAAATAAATACTGAAAGCATCGTAAATTATTAAACGATAGCACATAGTGATCTCGTTTTGGATATTGCTTCAAATACAGCAATGTCACAGTTAATTAAAGAAATAAAATTAAAGGATTTATAATCTCTATAGCTATTATCTTATTAATTCCTCAAATTAAGTATACGGACTTGCAAAGAATATTCTGCGCAGTGGGCAGACCCGGCAAGACACGATTTCTTTTCCTCGGTGATTATGTCGATCGAGGACCACAATCACTCGAATGTATCGCCTCATTAGTTGCTTGGAAAATTGCCTATCCTAAGAGGGTTTGTTCTATTTATATTCAACAACTTCTAGTTCCTAATTTTTTATTTCCTACATCTTCGACGTATGCTAATTTCTGCCGAAAATTTTTTTGTTACATTTTTTAAAAGCGTTTATAAAATTTATACGGAAAAGCGCATTACGAGGACATCATGTCTATGTGCATTTATGCATTTGTTTATGTCTGTCCATCTATTTATCTGTCAGACAATTTCAACTTGGCAGCGATTGAAGCTGAAGTTATAAAATTCGTTAGGTACAGTACATCGTAATGAGGCTTCTTAAGCCATATTTCAAGTTATTCTATCGAATTGGATGAGAACTCATCACTGAAATTGAACCATTCCTAATAATATAACTACTTGAACTCTATTGCGTGGAAAATGATTTAGTATATGAAGGTAATGCGATGGCACCATCGCTGTACAATTGCATAATACGCAAACTATCCCACTAACATATTAAGGGATTCGAAAAAAGTAGTGGTCATTTCTTAAAGTAGTGGTCATTTCTTAACCCGAAGTAGCGGTCATTTTTTAAGGTTTTTCTTCTCCGTGGGAATCATGAATTCGCATCTGTAAACCGAGAGTATGGCTTTTACGATGAACTTGCTCAACGTTTCAGTGTTGGTAGGTATTTTTAATGATGATTAGTGATATCATTTATCAACACTGTGTTAAACTTGAGGCTATTAATAAGGTGATTACGGCGATTATCAACATTAATCTTAATCACTCATAGAAGAAACAACCGAAAAATTATAAATTTCTGTTTTTTTTAAAAGATGCACATAGGTGGCAATTCATTAAAAGATGCTAGACTATTTTTAATAAATCTATCTTCTATAATTTAATTTCTGTTCAACATTTTTGTTATAATATGAGTAATAAAACTGTTATTTCGTAGACGCATGATCGATAAATGTAATAGTATAACTGTTTTTTGGTTATAACCATGTAATACGTAGTAGTAGAGATGGAATAATCATTTATGCTTACGTTTTTGGTTTAATTACCCAAGTTTGAGGTTGGTGCACCATGATATACCTTGAAGAGACGAAATGTCAGCATAAATTATTATTCCATCTCTACTCGACGCATTACATGGTCATAACCAAGAAACGATTATAGTATTACTTTTGTATGATTAAATATTTTCGGCGTTATATATATTATTTCCGGTGAATGGACTGTAATAGGTGAAAGCTAATATTAGCATTAAGCATTAGCTAAAAGTTACTCTCGAATCGAAAAGAATAATAAGCACACCAGATATAAAATGATAAGAATGGCAAGGATATCAGGTATAAAAATTGAAGAGTATTAATGATTTTAAATTTTGTTTTAATTGAATTTTTCTTTTTTTATGCAAAAAATTTACAATACTTCATTATGGATAATAATAATAATTATATATAAAAAATTTTAGCACAAGCGATGCAACTATGGAAAGAGTTCAACGATCTGTTCTCGGTTTTCCCATTCGCTGCACTTGTTAAAAGAAGAATTTTATGCATGCACGGTGGTCTCAGTCCACATCTTGAAAGTATCACCGATATTAAAAACGTTAGCCTTAGGCAATATTAAATTTGCATATTCAGATAAAATGCCCTACATTAAATTTGCACATTCGGGTAAAACCCCCCACATTAAATTCGCATATTCAGATACAATGGCCTAGGTTTTCTCTATTTAATCTTCACTGACGTGCTCTACTACCTATATTAATAAGTTAAAAAATTATCATGTTCAAACATGTAAATGACCGTATCTCCTTCGATAGAAGCCCGTCCTTTGGAAAGTCCTGTATTTATAGTTGAGAGAACAAAATCTCTTGAATAGAAAAACATCTACTTGAAAATCTAGTGAGCTAGAAGGTCATGAGCTTCTATTGGAAGAAATACGGTATCTCCAATATGCTCTTAGTTTTTTGCACCCTTAAGATTTCAGCTGTTGAAATATTCCCCTGAATTCATATTTCAACATAAAATCCGAATACAGAATCCGTATGCGAAATGAGAGAGGTCAAGGATTAATAAACATTCATTCAACAATCACAGCGCCGCATTCTACTATTGAGGTGTTCAAGAGTTGCTGATAGGGAACTATGACAATTATGACTATGACAAACTATGAGAAGGGATTACGATAATATCCAACAAACAAATATATCCCCTAATTGCATTCTGAATTTGAGTTAATTAAATGATCTAATTAGCATATTAACTACTTAATTGTTTAACAATTTCAAGATTGCTACGTTAATTGACAGTTGCCTTTAGCGATAAGTGTTGCTCTCGTTGGCTATCACTTCCAATATTAACGTTGCAGATAAGAATGCCTGTAGCAGAGTGCTTTGCGGACACACTTGAACAAGATCTGGTGTGGTCCGACCCAAAACTTGACCTTAAAGGGTTTGAGCCGAATAAGTTGCGCAATGTGAGTGTTGCTTTTGGAGAGGACGTTGTCTATAAAGCGTGCAAGAAGATGGGACTCGATTTGGTGGTGCGTGCACATCAGGTCTGTCTTTCCTTAAATATTACCCAACTTAATGCTGTTACAATATAAAAGATGTTAAGAGTGGCCAATAAGAGCAAAGTGTGCACCACCAAATGACCCATATTGGCACGGAGAAGATGCGCTTGTCACCTACCTAATGTTCATGGCATACAAGTGGCCTCTAGCCATCACGAAAGAAAGGCAGCTGAATAAGCGCCATATGCGTAAGGACATACGTCAAAAGACGACTTTAGGTATAAGGTGGAACGGTCATCTGGTCATCGGCTGGTCAGTTCTACTCTGCAATGATTGGGGGAAGCAATGAACAAGGATTTAAGTTAGATTCACATTAATAAAATCCATGAAAATATACTAAAATCTTGAGAAAATATGTTAATCGAAAAATGAAGCAATATTAACATTAAAAAAATTTTTATGCTAACTTTAAGTGGAATATTTTTAAGCGAATTTTTGGGAATTATAAATGACTAATATTGAGAGAACGACGAAAACGCATCGGATTTTTAGGTAATGGAAAATGGATACGGATTCTTTGCCGGTCGTAAACTTGTTACCGTCTTTTCGGCTCCAATGTATGCCGAACTGGTGAGTACCACGTTATACACCTATTTTCACACCGATCCTTCCGATATGGTCCGATATACAAAATTATTGAAAAAAACCTTTCTGAGACGGATTTACTTCATCCATCCATACCGCTTAAAAAAAACTACACTTCCTCCTAACGTTGACTGTTGTATTGACGCAACTCCTCAAGTAAATTTACAAAATTTCCTGAATTATAGTGGTGATCCGTAAAAAGAGGATCCTGCTAATCGCTATCAACCTTCCAGCAATGTAATACGCATAAATAACGTTTCATAAATGAAAATCAATGTATAAAGGAATATATAAATAAAGGAATAAAAAAGGAACAAATACATAATGAAAACAATAAAAGAATAAATATATTATTTAAACAAATGATGAAAAAAAGGCCAATAAAAAATAACGAGCCGCAAAAACTTTCAAATGATGAAAACAGACCTGAACGATTGAAACCCAGTGACAGGATCGTATTTGCAGAATAATAAGGGAGCCGTAATGCGAATAAGCTCCGATATGGTGATCAGCTATGCGATACTGAATCCAGTGAATCCACAAACGGCCGGTCGGGAGAATTTCCAACGGTCATTCAAAGATGACCAACGCTCTTATCGTATGACTGAAGAACAGATCGCATCACCTGCGCAATATCAATAGAACGAAATTTTTTAACTAATCGATGATCACATCTTTCACATATATTTGAACTACTGAAATTTTTCTAATAAACATAATTAAAGTAAATGCTTCACTGAAGAAATTTCTGGAATTAGATGTACTTCGTGGAAGTGGGGATTTAAGCACGATAAACTCGCCGAATCGGGGTCTCCAATCAACAGGACTCCGGACCCCCCCCCCAAAAAAAAGGCCCCCCCCCCCCCCCCCCCCCCCCCCCGCTGTAGCACCCTTCCCTTCCAACAAAAACTCGGGACTCGAGAAATAGCGGCTTCTTGGTTCTTTTCGAACAACATTACGAACTCGACCTCTTACATAGATCGTCTTTCAAATGGAAGTACCAATTTTCAAGGAATGAATTCTGCTTGAATAGCCCGGTCAAAAACAATTGCCGCAAAGCCGAACCAATGAACAGTTAAAAAAGAACATTACCACAACAAGATAATGGAGGACCTTTGCCTCACTCATGTCCTCATTTAGCATTTATGAAACGTTAAAGAACTAAGTAAGAGCTTTAAGGAATCCTTCTTGGCTAAGAGCAGTAACCATGTTTTCGGCAAGAGGTCAACCTCGTACTAAGAGCCAAAGGTCAGTCTCAACTCAGAACGTATATTCGCAACATTCAACACATTTATATAATCCACTATAAAGTTACAGCAATGCATAGACGGTAATAGCTGCGTTTACACACCTGCTTGAAATAAAACATAATAAATCAGGGACAGCTTTATCGAAATCGACACAGAAAAAATGCAGCGAACATTCGACTCATTCATGAGAGGTATACAAATATTCGGGTAATATAGCACAAGTAAACATAAGATAGCAATCAAAATGAAGTGTATGCAGTAAAATCTCGAAGATAATCCCTCGAAGTCAACAAACTCCTAAACTTGGAGGGAGAGCTCCGATGAGATTCAGGGGTTGTATTCGATATTTTACGGTACACGGGACGACAGATGCACAATGAGGCCACCCAACAGCTTCCACGGTCCATAAGCAGAGATCCAACAGCATAATAATTAACCATCAATAAATAAGCAACAAATAAACCTAACAATTGTTATGTGGCCTCAAATTCTTGAAAAACTTTAAATACTAAAATTTTGAGCAGCATCATTCACAGCATTTATCATGAATATGCTCCCTCCCACCACCCCCCCCCCTTCCCAGAAAAAACCAAAGTGTGCCAGTATCAAATCCGTAGCGGAGGTATAAACGATCAACCTTCAATCACCACTTCCCTCTTTTTACCCTTTCTCAAGGAGGAAAATATTAGGCTGTAAAGTTTTCCATTGAGCGAACAGCGCCTTCCTATAACGAAAGCAACCATACTGTAACCGTCACATATGGATGATCGACTACAAACAATTATATGAGACAACAGTCGTACGAAAATTTTGAAATTTTAAAGAAAAAAAAAGAGAGCAAACAAAATGATAACAGCATTTCGGAGAGAGAGAGAGATAAAAACAACGAAGCAATTTGTGAAAAATTATGGGAACTTCTTTAGATCTATAATAAAAATCCATCTTTACTTATTTAATCATGCAAAGGGACTTAAACTTGGAAAGCATACATGATCCTCATCAGCAATATTTAACGATGCACAAAAATGATTTCTGCAAAAAAAAAATGATTCAAATCTCTGAAATATCAATTAAAGTATGGAAAATCAATTCGCATTAGATGTGATCTGATTAAAAGTATGCGAGATTAAAATTATATTCCTATCATGAATACTAATCACTTGCAACACTTTTAAATAGTTACGCAACTCTTTGAATATCTCGCTTACTCGAATCTTATATCGGATTGCTTTAGTAATTTTCTTGTCGAAAAATGCACGTCGAGAAATAAATAAAAAAATTCCATGTACATAGAAGAAATGAAATTTTGGAACATTTCGAAAATTCGAAATAAACAAAAAAAAACAAAACATAGAAAAGCAATAATATCGGTCGATAGGGAGCTTATTCTAACAATTCATTGATTTCTGTCAGGAATTTCCCTTTAGAAAAATCTAAAAAAGATTTGGATAATTTGGACGTAACCCATAAATTTGGGTAATTATAACTAACCTTTAACCCATCAAAATCAACAAAAAGATATTTAAGAAAAAAATAAACAATACTTTCCCCTAAAGAAAAACTTTGGTACCCATGTTTACGAGTAAAATTCTATCCAAAGACAATATGAAAATTTGTTCTAAATAATCCACAATAATCCAATCAAAATCTATATGTTCCACGGAAATGTATTCAAACTCAATACCATTCCCTCCACTTTCTCCTCATTGTACTCAATACTTACGATGTTGTTTGTTCCGCATTTCTCCGGTCATATATGCATACAATTCTAAACGATACACATCGAATTACAAGTGCAAGTAATTTAAAAATATAGGCGGCGATCTGCATAATCGTGTGGATCGCCTTCTGCTTATTAATCGCTTCTTGAAGCGGCATTCGAAGACTTAGAAGATGATGCCGACGAGGAAGACGATGTACTAGTTGAACGAGCTCGTGAACTCCTAGAAATAACATTTGAAATTTGCGAAAATATAATTAAACTGGCTACACTGACCAAAAGCACCACAGTGACCATCAAGTGGGCTAAAATCGCAAAATTATGACCAGTCCTGTCAATGAGGAAAATTCAGTATCAAAAGCTCGTTGTAGATTATTTCCAATCACAAATATTGCGTTCAAGCAAAGAAGTAAAGCGATAGATAAAAGAATAGGAGGTTCCCGCCCTCCCATTAAGCTTTTCTAGGCGAAGTGGGTGGTATTGCAAAGACTGACTCCACCTTGCAACACAATCTCCATATGGCCCATTTCATTCAGCGGCAGCACCCCCCTCCCCCCTCTCTCTCTGACTAAAGTTGTTGTCCCAAACAAACCACTATTTCCCCTTGAAATCTCAATAGTTCGATGGGTTATCTCATTGTTATACTGATGAATGCATAGGAATTAGATAAAAACCTATGGAAAAATAACATCGAAAGCTACCTAAATAATTGTAAGAAGCAAAAAGCAAAAAATCTCAAAAATAACAAAACGAGGCAAGTCATAAGCATCTCTTTCAAATTTTTAAAGTGCCTTTCTAAGCACCTTCATAGTTTACAAGACGGTCCTATTCCATTCTAAAATCAGATAAAACGGCCCTAGACATTCTACATATCATATAATGTAAATCCCAAACAATTTTCACAAGCAAATAACAAACGAATATCTAAATGCGCTACTTACCGTCTTGCACCTGCATCATTACTACGACTACGTCGATGGGACCCGCTACTTGATGAAGACGGAGATGATGATGACGATCGTCGGTCACTTCGACGTCTCTTACGCTAAAATATTTCATCCTTACATCCAAAATTAAATATTTCCTATGCGCTTCTTTTGTAGTTTTGTGTATTCCTTTCCTTCCTTTCGCTTATTTCTACTCAGTATTCCCAACATACTCTCATGCTCCCTTGCAAACTCCCTGTGTATTCCTAGAGGAACATTAAATTATAGTATTTCCTTGAAAATTTATCACTGCATTCGAAAAAAAAGAATGCAAGATCCAGCATTTTTACATTTATGCCGCATTCTACCATGATCTGGACTACAAGAAAGAACATTAGTATGGCCACATAACTACTTGCCATCCACAATGAAGCAGTGTCTAAGCAATTGCAACTTTAAAAAATAGGGCGAACTAACATCACTGCGCTCACGCTCACGTCGGCTCGAACCTCCTGTACGCTCTCTGCCTCGTTCACGGTCCCTTCTTTCCCTTTCCCGACGCATCCTTTCGTCATATAACGTTCGTCGATCCAAATAACCGCCACGATGACGATCATCACGACGTCTTGAACGAGACCTGCAACCGATCACAAAATTATAGACAAAATTCAATAAACAGAAAGAATAGAAGCTAGGAGACCGAGTATCGGTTCAGCAATTCCGTTTAAAGTCATATGCAGTGAGGCTGGACGTGATGCGAGCGAACGGAGGGAGAGGGGATAATAAGGATATGGTGGTAGTAGTAGAAAGACAGATGCTCGTTCCAAGTCCTCCTCCTTTACAAATAGCCTCGAGGGTTAAATGAAGTTTCTTTTCAACACACCACATCCTAAAGGCACTAAGAAGTGAAGTGTGCAGCATGTTTTGAACATAACAACTAAATAAAACAGCAAATTTTAAGGCAGTCAATAATAGAAAGATCGGAAAGAATATATACTGACAATAAGAAATGGGGTCGGCTTGACTAAGAGGTGGAATGGCCTCCTCCCTCATCATTTCGTTAAGTGGGACAATGCAGAGATGCCAACCCAGCCATTATTACTAACTTTTGCTTGGGCACACAACGGCTTAAATTTAAGGAAAGTTAAGCAGCGCATAGGACTTCTATAAACCAAAGAACATTTCGATGTTCATAAACACCGATACATACGCTTGTTGCCACCACTGAAATAAAGCCATTATCACCACATCCCTAAGCTTATTCCTCCCCCTTACCCCTCCTCTCATCCTTCTTCACTAATCATCTGCGCCTACTGTACATATTACTTCTACTGGGCAAAAATACCATTTTCAACCTGTTCGAGATCTAACCCAATCATAAAACGAAGTATATAAAAGTGACCTTTCACGGCGACCTCTTGACCTCGACCTCCTTCGACTTGAGCTTCTACGGCGAGGACTGCTTCTGTTACGTCGTCTCTGAACACTTCTACTACGACGACGTCTACCTGCGCTCGAGCTCCGCTTCCGCTCTCGACTTCTACTGCGCTCTCTTCGTGGACTTTTTTTGTCTCTACAGCTTTCCCTTTTTTCATCCTTCACTTCCTTTTTCTTCAACGCTGTTTCGTCATCGTCCTTCGTACTCCTCTCATCTGCCGGGGATTCCTCTCCCTTTGCAGTATCACCTTTTTCAGTTTTATCTCGTCTGTCTTCGTCCTCATTTTCTTTTATATCATGTCGATCCTCCTTAGTCATTCCAGAATCATCTTCTTTCTTATCTTCCCCAACCTCCTTATCCTCGGGTTCTTCATTAGCTTTCTGTTCCTGTCTATCGCTATCTTGCGGGTTCTCATCAAGAGTGACAGTTTTGGATTGTTCCTCAATTGGTGAAGCTGACGCCTCTTCAGATGGCAATATGTCATGCTCATGAACCTTTTCGTCTTCATGAGGTGATTCTGAACGTTGTTGTTCATCAGCATCTACATGAAAATCACCTAAGAAACTAAAAATAAAACAATACAATAAGAAATGAGGTACTGGCAAATAAAAAAATGTTTTTTCAAGATAGATGCACGAACTGTTTTGCTTATGCAAGTCTCTTATTACGATATTGCATTGTTTGCTGCGAGAGATGAGAGGCAATCCACATTGAAAAAGGGTAATCACTCACTTGGGAATGTTCAACTGTTTCGACCAGTATGAATACCATAACTTCAAATGGAGACTTCAAAAATAAAACGTTATGGGAACAGTTAGAGAAAAGAAAAAGAGGGAGAGAGAAGAGACAAAAATGGTCAGAAAAACTAAGAGGTCAGAGAAATAATCTGTATGATACAAAAATAGTTTGAACAATGAAGTTATTAATTAAATATTGCACGCTGTGTGTGGTTCACATTTGATGGCTAAATTCCCACCTATCACACAAAAACTGAAATCAACCATTATCAATCCAAATATCAAATCACCTGTAATCAACCACAGGCATACACCCCCTACAGGTAACATTACAGCAGCATAGGAGCGAGGAATTCAAGTCCAGCCAAGCCTTCTCTACAAAAAGTCGAACCAAACAGCACACCTGAAAACTTCCATAACCATAAATCTAAGAGACGGTGAAGTTTCCCAACTTTATTTATATTTCCAATTTAGAAAGGGTCCAACCCCTTCCCGCCCTCCATCATTCCATTCTACAGTGCTCAAAGAACAATTGCGAATAAATGCTAACCATGGTGCTTATGCAGCGATTCATGTTCACTTTTGTGTTCCTTCTCGATTTTCGTCTCTTGAACCAGCACTCCCTCCTCCTGCCCTTCGTCGAGCATAACTTCGTCACCAGAATCCTCCAGTCTTAACGCATCGCCATTATCCTCTTTTTCCTCTACTCCTTGTAAAAATTTCTTCGCGTCTTTAATCTTCTGCAAATTCCGACAAAAATATAAAAACTTGACTTTAAATTCAAAGAGAAGAGAAGAGGGAATAATTGAACAATAGCACTTAAATGCCTTAATCAAAAATGTTATAATATAAGTGTTTTTAATGCTGATAAATGCAGGCAAGTGTTTTAAAAATGCAAAGAGAATATATCAACTAATTAGCAAGATATCACCAAAATAATTTCCTCCATCATTTTCTATTCCACCAAACAAAAGAAAGCGAACAGATTGTCTCGATGAACTTCATGGAAGGACCCTTCTAAATGATAGGCACTCATCTTGATAAGTTGAAGCCTCATAACATCTGCTATATGTAACGCGCATAATTACTTTAAATTAGAGATTTTGCAGTACACACTTAACTTTAGCTACATTACAAGTATTACCCAAGCTTGTTGCAAATATTGGCCCAAATGCTGGTTGGGTTTACTGCTAGGCTTATTACAAATACTGGCCAAGCTCATTCGTCTATTCAATAAATAAATAACAACAGTACGATTATCTCGTATCGAGAAAGCAACGTTGTGAATACACCATTATTTACTTCATACAGGAAAACGCACTGATAGAAACACCTTCGAGAATGAGTGATGGTAAAACTTGAATGTGATGGTGTGTTTGTGGGGTTAGGCAACCATGAAACAACATCCTCAGACAAACGGGTACTTGAAGGATATTTGAATCCTCTCGGGTACTGTTGCCATGACATGTGGGATAAAATGTGGCTGAAATTACCTATGAGTTGCATGCGTTCAGCACATAAGGCAGGTAGTCGAGATGTAAATGGAGCAAGGACTATCGCTTAATGATTGCAGTCAAATATTTAAGCGCGTTTTGCTGATAACCCTTTTTCCTGATCAGTGCCCCTTTCAAGTTCAACGACGTCAACCAATCATCGAATCACTGATACCATCAACAAATGAAACATTGTGAATATTTTTTAGAAAACATTTCGAAATTTTACAACTTTATGCGCTATTTGCAAGTGTCGAGTCATCACCACTTAAACCTAATAAGCCACTTATTTCAAAATGTTCCATCAAAAGCCTTATGAAAGAATTGCTCACTGGATTATACTCCCGTTGGCTCATTCTTTTTGATTGCGTGATCTTCCAACAACCTCTCCCCTCCCTACAAATTTCCTCACGTCATATTAAAATTGAAGCCACAATCCCTTCTATCGCATTTCCAGCTGTCTATCGTTCGTGTAGACTTAGTGTACCATGTAATGTAAATTTCCTTCAAAAAACAAGGACGAACCTTTTCCTTAGGTGATTCCTTCTCGTCTCTATCAATATCGAGTTCATTGAATACCTCTCTCCTGTTTGCCGCCTCACGTCGCACCCTCTCCTCATGATCTCGTTGTTTCGTCTCTTTATCACGCCCTTCCCTTCGTCCACCACTTCTTTCGTGCCTTTTTCGATTTTCATCTGGTCGTTTTACACGACCAGCAAGCCGAAATGACTAAAACCGTCACTGTTTTGACCATCTCACATCATCAGAACCTCTATGCACATATAACAACTGATATAAATCTAATCACAAGCAATTTCCATAAAACTGGTATGTTTCCCTCACAACAATTCGGAGTTAAAATTCATCAATTAGACTTAAATTAAAACCTGAATCAAGTACAATTAGATACATGCCTTAATTAAATGCGGACAGTGAGACTATTACAGTCGACGTAGACCTTTACGTTTGCATATGTATGCGTTATTTTTTAATTGTGAGCGAACCGCTCTCATATAATTAGATATGTTGGATTGGCTCTTCGGTGCTACACCAAACAACTGTAAATGATAGAAAGAGTATCGAATAATGGAAAAGTAAACAGCATAATAATTAATGCAAAGCAATGTAATGATCAACGATGATGGCGCATACCTAATGCATAGCATCATACCAGAATGGCACCAGAGTAGAACGCTCTTCATTAGTATGTCGCTCTCAAATCTGAGTAAGCTTAAGACGTTAGCTTAAACTGAAAGCCAAAAAATTATTATTTATTTATTTACTTATTCCAATCAACGCTGCAAAATATCGGAATCAAATTCCTACTTCCAGTTAACCTCTATTCAAAAAATAATAATAATAATTTTTTACCTCTTTTTTATCCTTTTCAGAGGCACTCCCTCGTTCCGAATGCTTCTTGCTCCTCTCTTCAACATGATGATCGCGCTCCTTTGGGCGTGATCGTTCATCACTTCGTATCTCGCTCCCTCGATCGCTTTCTCTTCTTCCTCTTTTTTCTTGTTCCTTTCCTATTCCTTGTTTCTCTTTATCCTGCTTATCGTCCTGTGTTTCTTCTTTCAGTTTACGGCGACGGTGCAATTCTTCCAACGAAATGACCCGATTCTTAAAAAAAGCGAACGAATTTTAAAACGAAAATAAATGATATTTTAAAAAACCAACAATCTGGACCTATAAGAAGAATACAAGCATCTCAAAGAAAGACGACAACTGCATATGGGCCTGTATCCCTGGTGTATTGAAATCAATGAGGAACTGCTGTATTAACAAGCAGAAATCCTTTCACTAAGAACCATTTTAAACCCATCAATAAAAATAAAGCAATGGCAATAGCTTGCTAACCACGTTCTACAATTGCCATTAGGGTTAATGACTTTGGATGCTCACTTGTTAATCGATCATCATACACGGATAACGGAAAGAAAACAATTTCCTCTAAATACGCTGAAAGTTATAAGCAAATGGAACAAGAAGATTGACAAAATTGAACTTAATTCGGTGACCCAATTCTTCTACTAAGATCCTGCGTAAAGGTTTCACTGCAATGACAAAATCGGACACGAAAGAGATCTAAGCTTTTTGCGGTTAGCTACACCCATCTTTTATACATAATAGCCAATCTCTTCACAACCTGTTCTCGTCTCCAATGAGGCGGTGTACGACTTCGTTCACGATCACTTCCTTCTGGAGTGCGGAATCGTAACGCTCCACGCCCCTGTAATAAAAATTTATTTAAAGCTTGAGCACGAAATGCAATCAGTGCAATCGTTTGCCCCTATGGAAATGCTTTAAAACTGTAGCATTTTCATTTAAGCTTGCACAGCAATCCATTTTAAACAGTTACCGCGATTTGCATAAAGGTGTTGGTGTACTACACCTCCCCATTCCCTCTCCTGATAAGCTAAACTGACCCAAACCTTCGAACCTATATCCTTCTAGAAAGCTTAATTCTATATTTTCTGGCTTGGTTCAATCACCCAAGTTTGAACGCCGATGATTTCGACAACATCACATAGACTAGGAAACTGCTTGCTACCTACTTCGCTTCAATGCGGTTTCATCACCAAATTATCATTGCGCTTAATGCTTAATTGTTTTATTCAATAAAGAGCACCTCTATGGACCCACCTTAATCTTGTGGCCAGTTCGAGTGACACGGGGTCGACGCATATTTCGACGAGATTCCACTTCACGTCTCATTTGACGAGGTGATTCGCCAACACGCTTCTTCCTTTCCTTCTCCTTTTCTTTTCTCTTCTCCTCGGGTGTACGTGAACTGAAAAATATGATCTCATTAGTTCACGAATTCCCCAAAGCAAATCAACGCAAACATTTTGCTCTCAACAATTCTGTAAGCAATAGCACTACAGTGGTACAATGGGGCTACTGAACGTAACAAAGCACATGTATTAGCAATGACTACAATCAGAGGCAAACATATAAGGCGACGAAGAGGTGAGACGGCGAGTAGAATGCGACCGTTCACCCTTATCAACCGCCAATCGGTTTCCTCCATTCTAATCCGATATACTAAAGGAACTAAGTGTTATCCCCAAATATTCTTTTAATGAGGTCCAGAGTATTGGCTAACCGATACTACAAACCATATTTAGCCGATATAGTTTCAACTAGATATGATTCAAGTTCCCTGCTACATTCATATTTCTATTCCCGCATGCTGTAATTCCCATTTAAGGAAACGTTTCTTGCTATCAAGCACTAATCAACTGCTACAAGCATGCTCATATATGAGCAATCCTTGTTTACTACTTATTCCCTCGTTTATTATTCGAAATTTGGACAGCGATTGCGCATACAATCGTTGAAGATAAGTACAAAATAGAAAAATAAGAAATTATAAAAATTGATGCGATAAGAAAAAAGAAATTGCGCTAAATATCAGAAAAAAAGACTATAAAAACAACGTGAAAAATATAATCAGATTTTGCTTCAAAAATTTCTGAAAAGTTCTAGTGCCTTTACCAAGCATTTTAGGAAATATCAGCATATAAAAACCTGAAGCCCCAAAAAAGGAACATAATGGTATCAATTCTGTGATCCTAAATGATAGGTTTAAAACGTGCCGTCGCATCAAGTATTGGTTGTGATGTTCAGGATCTTTTGGTACTTCTTCGGCTTTCACACTCGACAGCTGCGTTTCGGTGATAGCAGCATTGGTACCAATCTCAAGTTGCTCCACTTCTTCACTTGTTTTTGTTGTCTTTTCCTTTCGCTTTTTCTTATGTCTTTTTTTCTTTTTCGATTTGTCATCTGACGAAGTTGATGATGAAGAACTGGAATTTAAAAAAGCTAGAGAACATCAAAACGAATTTGCAACTTATGCGACAATCCCACTAAAAAATTATTTTTACAACATCAGGCGGAACTGAAATACAAACAATTGAGGACCTAAACAACAATCAAATAGCGAAGATGAATTCGATCATCAACAGTTACGCCTAATTACCGTTGAATGGGATTCCCGTTCCATAGATGCATATTTCTGTACAAGTAAAACATTTATTCGTATAAACCTGATAGCTATAAAACTAAAATGAGGATGTGACGAATTGCTCAACTTTTAGGTTTTCGGCTATGATTGTGGCTCCAGGAGCCGATATCACAGCATTAAAAACACCACTCCTCAGTGAATGCATACTCTACGCACAACAAATATACTTTTAAACGACTACAGAATCTCCAGGGAATTACTGGGAGACAAGCTATCTAAATATCTCCCATGTCCGTCTATTGGTAATGCAACTTCTTTTAAACAGTTAGTCAAAACAGTTACATTTATGAGGGACACAGGATACTGTAATTAAATTACAGTATTCCTGTGGTTATAAGACCGAGGTTCCCGACAAGCTAGTAGGAAGGTATGAGTCTGCCCTTCTTCATCAGATCGTTATCGAAGAGCGTCGTAGGAAGCTGTGAACACTATAAAATCTACAGCTTACAAATAGGAAAAAATGGCACATACATCACCACTGGATGATTCCTGCTTTTAGGTGCACATTATATTACCGTAAATAATTTACACTTTTTTGGGACTGAAAAAAGAGTGCAATATCACCGTCAAATGTTTCCGCTTAGACATTCAACCATTTCATCTATCGTTATTAAACAATGCTCCGATCTCAGTCACGAAATCAGATCTACTAACTCCTAAATGCAACACCTGAAAATCAGAGCAGATGCAGAAACCTTTTCGATGATGTGGAAGTTGACTCAGATGACGAATGGCGTCTCTTCTTTTTGCGCACAAGTTCGCCACAGTTCAAGATCACCACATCAGCAAGCGGCCGATGCTTTGCATTCGTTTTTAGATGTTCGATCTCAGTGACCACTTCTTGACCCGAGAGCACCTTCAATTCGTATGAATTATGTCACTTAAGAACATCAACACATGCCCATTGCATCCAATCCGACCATCTGCGAGGATAGTGACATCTCCATCCAATCCGACCATCTGCGAGGATAGTGACATCTCCCTTTTAAACTTTTTACTAGCTCTCATTTTGAAAGTAAAGAATGGCGATAGCCAGCTATCGGTGTGGAAAACACGACACAAGGGGGCATAGGATGGCCAAGCTGCAGCCACGTCTACCTAGGCACAGTAACAACCGTGAGCAAAATCTAGTGGGTGCATCACAGTAACAACCGTGAGCAAAATCTAGTGGGTGCATCGTTGCAAAAAAACTCATTTAAGAATCACTTTATAACATTAGAAGAATAATAAAAGACGGAAGATGACCTTTCCAAATACGACGTGAACACCGTCAAGATGAGGTGCCGGTGCGGTTGTTATAAAAAATTGTGAACCATTCGTATTCGGTCCTTTATTAGCCATCGAGAGCAAAAATGGTTCGGCGTGTTTCATTACGAAATCTTCATCATCGAACATACCACCATAAACCGATTCACCGCCTGTCCCATCACCTTTCGTGAAATCTCCGCCCTTAATTGATGCACGATTTGAGATCAAAACGAATAAACCAAATCTACCAGTTATTACAGCATTTACACCTTGAATACTTTCATAATAATGGGAAAGGGATTCAGAACAACATGGTTTACAACAATAAAGTAGAGTAGAACATCAGGGGGTACAATAATTCAACACATCCCTTTCCCTCCCTTCCTATAACCTTTCTAAAAACTTAATCGATTTTTGCAATACACTGTGACATCCATTGAATGAACAGCCTGAACAGCTAAATAAAACCGCCAATAATAGAGGAATAAAATTAAACGACATTTCCATTGTTCAGTTGAACATAGCAGATAGGCTGAAAATGCTGTATGAAAAAACGTCAATGATAAGTTGGCATCCTGCCTCGAAGGTGTAACTGTTTATTCTCCCCGGCGTGACTCCCATGCCTTAAAGCGCAAGCCTGTCCGTGAAAGGTCCCATCCTCCATATATGAGGCTAGCTTCCGGAAGTACAGGGCCATCGGTGATTAAATATGCAAAACCCATTAAATAAAAGACCAATGAATGCTTCAATATTACCATTTTGAATTTGGTAGCATTTCACCTAGACCCACATGAACATAGTGTGGACATTCCATATGAAACTTAAAAAGTACAGGTAAAGAGATATTAAGAGTTACCTGTATCATGAAATTTTTGATGATTCGATGAAATGTAGAACCCTTATAGTGCAGTGGTTTACCGCTTGTTTTACCAACACCAGCCATGCCTGTGCATAACATGAGAAAATTATTTGACGTTCTTGGAGCAACATCGCTGAATAATTCCATCACGATTCGACCAGCCAAACGACCATCGATAGTCACATCGAAAAATGCACGACGACGTTCTTTCTTCGACATCCGAAAAAAGAAAAGAAAACAATTTGTGCCAAAACATTCGACAAGTGAATAATCGGGAAAGCACGCCAGAAAGAAAGCGACGATAAGTGCATGCCAATATAACGATATACACGCTAGAAAACTTTGTGTAAATTGGCCAATTAAATTGGCCGGCCATTAAAAACACTCAAGAACAATGAAATGATATCTAATTTGGCCAAGTTTAACCCGTGCTAAGTAACCGGCTCCAAAATATATTTCTAAACATTAAGCACTCCTACCCTCGTCCTATAGTAGTCACGCTCATTTTTTTACTATTCGGCGAGTGGACGGACATTTGCGCTCATGTGCGCGAATATCATCAGCAATAATGCACAACGAAAAAAAAGATCTGTAAAAGGTTCAGAAGAAGACCCATACGAGTTCATAATGACATAGAGAGGAGGGATTGGTTCACAGGCACTTATTGAAAATATAACTGCCACGGTAGAAAAAGTTGACTTTTTAAATCGCACTATCGTTTTGAATATGTCTCGGTAATCGAGTAAGGCTTATTCACCTAAGTTTCAGGTAATATAACCGTCTTTTTACCAAACAACACAAAGCAAAACAGATAAAATAGGTAATACAGTTTCAGGTATTGCAACAGCCTTCATAAACAAGCCGCTTCAACAATACAAAACAAACTGCCTTTTGCCGAAAAGTGAACCGAAAAAAAACTCAGATGATTGGCATACGGGTCATAAATACCAAACCACGCGCAAATCTTTAAAATTTTTTAAATATGCATCGCATTTTGCAGCGAAAACAAATGGTCCTCTTATGGCGGCAGTTCAAAACTATATAGGATATTTTCAAGCAAAAACGCCTTGCCAAAATTGAGATGCGTGTAACGTCTTCTATAGATAAGCTATCTGAGGAATTCGACCTCATCAGTAGCCTTTCGCAATTAAATTCCCTACTTTTTATTCAAAATATTACGACGAATTTCTTTCTTAAACGAATTTTTTTTTCTTTTTCAGCACAAAATCATCGACAAAATTCCACATGATTTTTATAAGTGCCAAGTAATTCAATGTAAAGACGTTAACAACACTGCACATTCAATGGTTTTTGTGTTTATACAACAATACAGCAATAATAACGCCTCAATGAATTACATCACATGCGGCGAACATGACTTTAAAAATACTGTACCACCGCCAATTTCTGGATGTTATAAGCGGAGTGGAAGCGGGATTACAGCAACCGCTAAGATGTCTCCAAGCTTAAGGCCACACCTCTGTCGTTATCCTGATTCAGGGAATTTCTATCCCTATTACTTGACTTATTACCCATGCGAACATTCCCATCGAATCCCCGTCACCTATATCGGCATTAGAAACTTGTACCTCCTGACTAAATTTTCTAAGAAAAAATAAATAAAGGTGCTGAGAGAATTTTGTTCACTTACCTAAATATTTAGTCTTATTGCCCAATAATTACTAAAAAGATATCATGTAAAAATTACTGCCGTAAATTTTTTCGGACTTAGTGACTTCATTCCAGAATAAGTAAAAAAGTATGGGAAAATAAGAACCCCATAGAAATATCTCTCTTATTATTCAAAATTAGAAAAGCAACTTTATTACTTGCATTTTTTAATTTCTTTTTTTACGAAAAGAATTTAATCGAAATAAAATAAAAAACAGTAGATCAGCAAATTTGAATAAATGAATTATCGCATACAATTCGTCACTGTATGTTGCTATCATCGGTTATATATATATATAAATATATATATATATATATATATATATATTGTATAGCCTCACAATATGCAAATATCCAGTAAACACATACATTTGCAATGAGTACGAGTTGAACAACTTCAACTTCTTCGAAATCGACTTTCCGCAGAGAAGGGGAGAAGGGTGGGGAGGTGGGGGAGAAGGGGCAGTTGGATGGGATTATAGCTATAACCGATAATTTCTATTTTTATACCAGCCCTATGACTGCGCCATTGCTCGCATTTTCGTTTAAATTCATTTTATCTTACACTTAGAATTTTCCAGAACACCCAACTGCCATTCCATCTGTTTTCTTTAGCATTAAAAAAATTAAATAAGCCGTATATTTATATTTTAGATATTAGAAAAATAAAAGATGAGACAGTACACGAATATGAAGCGTTGGATAAACTCCACCTCGAATAATCCAACAAAGACAAATCCCATCTAGATACCAAATGGGTAATACTCCCTAACCAATAACAAATGGGTAATATGCCCTAACCAATAACATATGAGTAATATGCCCTAACCATTCTGTAGCACAGATCTTGCTCGACCATAGTCGAGCCGACAGGTCGAAAGCAACATAACATGATAACCTAAATGACTGCTATTGCGGAAAAAAACTGTATTCTATTTGAGATGAAAATGCCCAAGCATAGAAAAAATTCCCCGGAATCGATAAGAAAATATCCGAACACAGAAAAATTCCCAAGAATCGATAACTAAGCATAGATTCAACAACGCACAAGATATTGGGTTTACCATTCAAGTTCGATGATTTCGTACCCATTATGATATTTGAAGGTCTCTCACCGATTTACTTATCGAAATTCTCATCCGTCAGCATCAAATTTCAATATACAATATCGGAATCTTCATAATCGTTTTCAACTCTCAAAATCATCAAATATATTCAACGCAATCAATTATATAACCATAATAGCGATATATCTTACTGGAATACAACACAAACAGCAAGAAAGTAATTGCAAAATAAGATTAAATGCATTAGGATTGTGAGGTATTCCTCATATGAGCTTCATAATCACTCCAATCAAATTTTGATCGCTTCGGAAGGAAACGATCCGGTATGCCGCGTAATTTCAATGCTTTCATTTCCTTCCATCGTTCGAAATCTGACTCTGCATCCTTCACACATAAATATGAAGAAATTGGAATCGTCATCATGCCCGATAAGCTAAAAATTTATGAATCGGGTGCACATAATCGTTGCTTTTATATTCGTCTCCTCTCATAGACGTGTGACACTAAATTCTTAACTATTTTTTATTGAAATAACTTTCCTCCCCCCTCCCTTCCCCATTCCTCAACCCCCCTCCTTCCAACTTACCACAAACGACAGCCGACTGCAGAGAAAAACACCTAATTGGTCTTGCAATTCTTTATTATATCGAATATGTCAAGTAACCCAGTGATCGACATCTACACCTCTAACCTTTGTTATGCAAATCATTACAGCCACTTGTGTAACTTGTAGAAATGGGAAAGCACGCCAGGAAAATAGTGCGCTAAGCGCTTTAAGAACTCATCCTACCAAGTCAACTGTTTATAAAATGCTCAAAAATTCACTTAGTAACAAAAAAAATGAAGAATAGAACACATTCATTCATTGCTAAGCTACAATTAATTCAATACTTCAGAAATACTTGGAGATATTTAACATTTTCAACCATAATTCAGATAATATTTTGCAGAAATTTTAGAAAGATCTTCGATTCAACAATAATTTTCTATTTATATTTTATATAATTTGAAATATTTTACTGCTTTGGAGATATTTTAAAAATAAAAATAAAAAATAAATAAAACACAACTAACAATCCCGCACGCCAATTGCCTGTTATTCCAAAGATCAACATATTCGAGAGGATAAAATTGGCGATAACTGAGATTACTGTTGTTGGGAAGCCAGGATCCGGATTCTTGAACAACTGAAATAGAATCATCGTCTGATATGCAGAAAAAAGAAAGAACCGTTAGATAAATTCCCCATACTTTTGAGCAGAAAACTTGAAAAAAATTTCTACAATTATGACCGGATGCCAGATTAATTTAGATTTTTTGGCTAGATAATTCCCACAAAAAAATTTTTTATTTGCTTTATGCAAAAAAGTGATTCGAAGACTTACACCAAATAAATAAATTCGTTGCAATGGTGGATTCTCTTCGTCAATATCGGTCATCTGAAAATAAATAAATAAATAAAACAGATTAAACGACGTAGACTAAGGCAAGATTCAGAAGAGATTCGAAACAAACACACATATAAGTAAAACAATGAAATATGCAAATATATATCTACATTACAATGTAATCGGTAAGTAAATCCGAATAAGGAAGTAAACGGCGGTCACCTTTGGGCGACAATACCTTCGTAACGCTTGTCTCAGTAAAAGGCCTCCATGATCGAACCGTCGCATTGACTCCAATACTTCATTTGCATGTAATATAAAGGTAAGGGGGAGTGACTATAGATTATTTAGCTTATGACTCCAGATTAGCGCCAGATAAGATCCAGACTTACGATTATTCAATGCCGCATTATGTGTGGGCGGGGATGAAACTGCCGGTCAGCGCATGTGTCATCACGCGATAATTCCCAGCACATTAACAACTCATATTTTCTGAGCGCCTTAAACAATAAGTGCTAGAACCCCTACACCTGTATGTTTTCCCTATTGAAGCCTCCATGCGCTTAATTAGCGTAACCCCAAATCTGTGCCCCTATCTGTTCATATAAACCAGAGAAGCACTACCGATGGAGTCATTAAATCTGGTGGGTAAAACCTGGACATTAAATCATGGGTAAAACCTGGACATTAAACCTGGCGGGTAGAACGTGGACCACAGCTTGATCCATAAGTGATTATCGCTCCTTGACTAAACCCTCCCCGTCGAACGACCAACTTCGATTCAGTTGAGACTGATGATCCACGTGGGTTTATCTCATCCCCATACGATGCTCCAAACTGCTCCAAGGCTTGAATGCTCCAAACTCAATCTCGGCTCCAGTCATGGCTAGAGTCGTCAGCTTTCGTAAAAGCCTTCTTTCTCTTATACTATGGCTTTAAAAAAAAAATCCTTGTTAATGCAAGACGTACCGACTACCGAATCGAATCAAACAGATATAAATTAGCTGATATAAAACACTTCAATATATTTTTAAATTAGACAACTATAAAAATTTATTCAGAATGCATAATTGAACAATTCAAATAAACTAAATAAAGAAGAAATTAATATCGATAAAATTACGCAATACTAATATCGACTGTAAATTTGTATATAAAAATTAACATTGTAATAAATCGCAAGCGTTTAACTTACAAATAAAACAATGTTGTTTGCAATTATTTAAAAAAAAAGAATTATTCTTTTCCCATGCTAATTTCAGCATCATTCTAGAATAGGCACATCATGCAATGATCAATCTCAACTAATATGCAAATTTTCACGACAAAAAGAGTAGGAAAGAGATAAGAAAACAAGAGAGGAGAGGAAAGGACTGAAAAATGAGAAGGATGCAAAGGACGAGAACAGGAAGAGGAGGTAGTATCTCCTCTACCTGCAGATCAATATTTCCATCCTTTCACTCAAACAATAGAGACCTACCTGTTTTATAGGAACTTCTAAAAAACCATTTCATTCCCACAAAACAATATCATATTCAACGCATATAAGCGTTTTAACTGCCTATTACACAGCAATATTCTATTAATATTATTTAAAGATAAATAAAAAAACGATCACACAATTGCATATCGTCGAGTAAATAAAATAAAAGACAAAAATAATACAAAATAAAAAAATAGAAGTAATATAAACACTATTAAAAAAATAGAAGTAATATAAACACTATTAATCATTCAAAAAAAAGGCTAAAAGACACACTCATTTTAGCAATATAATAATAGCTTGCATAGAAATAGTTGCCTCAATGCTGCACTCTCATAAAAGAGCACTTCAAATGGCGTTAAAAATTTTCGAATAAAAGCCACATAAACAATGAATTATCAAACGTAAACTTATTCAGAAATGAGCATTAAAAGTTGCAAAACAATGTCAAAGATACTGAAAATGAGCCAAGGATGACCGTGAAGCAATCGACGGAAGAGGAGGGGAATAGGAGAAGAGTGGAGGCAATAGGGAGGGGGAAAGGGCACGATTTAAAAAAACCAAACAACGTTTCAATCTCTCTCTATAAAACCAAGCACCATCAAAAACATTTTTCTCGATTTTTTTCAATATATATGAAGTGTCGAACATAAATCGAATTATGTGTAAATTTGTGATCTAATTTATATGTAATTCTTTAAGCTATAGTAAAGAAAAAATACTTCGACGCACAAAGAACGGTATGAGAAAAAAAAAAGAAGAAAAGAAAATACTAAAAATATTCAGAAAAAAAATAAGCTAAAGAACAAATACTTAATGAATTCTAACATTTAGATGAACATCTCATAAAGGTATATGAATATATCTTTCAATCTTTTTTACAAATAATTTCTACAGTTTTTCATTTTAAAACCCCATCTCATTAAAAAAAATGGAATAGAAAGGAATGAAAAATTTCACTAAGAATAGGATAAGTCTATTTTATCCACAAATTATTGATTAATCGATTGTCCCAACTGCACTATCGCCATCGAAATAAAGCAACTTCCAAAAAGAAGGAACCTATCGAATAAGTAATAAGGGACAAGGGAACAGGACTCAGCCCTTATATAAATATTTTTTACGGCCATCCAGTAAAATGTTGCTTAGAAAACAATAATGATAATAAACATAGAAATGAATATGAATAAAATTAAAACATTCATAAACAATATAATCAGACTGATTTCAACATGAAAAAATATAAGCTACAATTAGCCAATCGTTGATAAGAATGCATTACGCTTAAGGCGGCTTGCATATCCCTCATATAAATATAGCAGAGAGCATTTCCACAGGTTGCTGCAATCATCACATTTGAGATTTCAACATTTCCCAATAACACACAATTTCCCCTCTCAATGGGAAAGTAAAACTTCCTATAGAAAATAATTTCTAATTCTAAACTATTGTTGGGGTAAGTTAATAGTCATGAGCTGGCCAACTTTTACCAAAGCTTGATCGTGGGCACTGTTGGGATCTGAACGACCAAAATGGAAGTGTTCGTTAAATAAGTGGGGTCTCGAGAAGAGAGGACACCGTTGCGGCAACAAAATTTCCATGAAGTTTTCGAGTAGCCTTCAATTAAAACCAATAACCACCTTGATGAGATGCACACAGGAGGGCGTGGGTCACGATGACGATACGTCTCGACGTCTCCAAATAAGCTATCCAGCAAGTTTCGGTAATCTTTTAGCAATATCCCATTTTAGAAGGAAAAAGACTCCGAATCGAAAGCAGGCAACAGATAACGAGGAAGTATCAGAAGTCATGATACAGAACAATAATTTCGATTAGGGCACTCCACACTTCTATAGAACACAAACATTATAACAGTACATTCTACTACTGAACACAACATATAACGATTGCAGAGATGACGGGACAACTCCCATCAATGTCATGTTGAAATAATATAATCAACGTCAAATCCATTCGTTCGCTCAGAAAAAACATCGCTCATGCAAAGATATGGTCTGCGATGGAATAGCTGTTAGCCTCTCTTAAAAGTCTTCACCTTTGAGCGCTTCAGGCCATATGCTTTTGTGCGGCTTACCAATAGAATTTTTGAGGAAGACAGCAATCAAAATCCACAAATCCCCTCTCAAATGAAAATATAGACTGCAAATAAGACCTTATAAAAATCCTAATCTATGTCCCTCTCCTCCCACAATGCAATCCCCATTTACTCCTCTCTTCTTCCCCCTCTCCCCCACACCCTATAATATAACTTTCCCCCAAAATGAACGATTAATTAAAACAGGACAAAGACAGAACGTGAACATACCGAATGTGATCACATGAACACAAAAGAATTTGAGCACCTATTACTATAAACAAAGATTGGGATTGACCTATCACAGAGAAGCAAAACATCTGCAATCGTATATTTGTACAGGCTAATCGCAGCAACATTTACACCGTTCGCTAATATTTTGGAAAGACAAATGCGAGTTTACACAATATAAAAAAATTCCTTAAATACTTTCAAATACATCCACCATTAAATTGTGGAATCAAATAACTAAATTTATTATAGCTCTTGGAAGGATGGCAGAAGCAACTGAGGGCAAGGGTTCGGAGGGGGGAGGGGAAGATGGAGGGAGGGGAGGGAAGGGGAGAGGGAAGGGGGGAATGTTCCATATATCAAAGGATCAAGTGTCATAAGGAGGGGATTGAAGTGAATAAATAAAGGGCATACGACCAGCCTGCTTCTCATCGGTGTGTAATTAGTCGACAATAGCCGTAAAATCGAAATCTCTAAAGAGCTGTTGGTCAGCTTCGGTGATAGGACGCTTATCTTTCGCAGAGGAGAATCGTGGAGTCTCCTTTGTAAACTCTTCATCGAAATTGCTCACATCTTCCGCATTTTTCTGCAATAGCAAGAATTTATTAGTGCGATTTATTAAGTTAAATTTTTCAAAAATTACCATATAGTGTTAAATAAAAACCCTGGGCTTTCAGATCTATGCGAGTGACTTTAAAGAAATATGGATATTTTAGTACTCCAAAAAATACGTTATGCGTTAACAACCATCGAATAAATCCACAGACAAGAACAACGGCAATCGATTGACAAGAAATTATCCACTATCAAGAATAGCAAAGAAGTCAAGCGGAAATAAAATTTTCGAAAAACAAACTTCAATAAATCCCTCTGTTTAAGTTGCGTTCCTTTTCAAAAGCTTTAAGAATCAAAGGGGTTTTTCGTAAATTAAGCACCTTTCATCAACAACAAATCAACACATCGCTTGTTGGCCTACAAATTTGCAAATGTTGAGACGGGTAAAGCATTATGCGCTGGACGTGACGTCAAGAAGAGGATAAATAAGCAATGCATGTCGTAGGACTATCCTGTACAATTGTAAATAGGCTGGCTGGAAGAAGTCGTCTCTACGACAGCTTATTTCACCCTTCTCGATGCAATATCAAACACATACAGAAATCATTTTCTAAAGCGTTTTCCACGGTTATTGATCTCAACCAAATCGCTATTTTTGCAACTATTTGTCCATCGTTTGTGCTTCCTCAAAGAATATTGTGCTTCTTTCCACGCCTCTTCATCTATATCGATGGAGTTGTGATACCCTTTCACCATCTCATCTCTGATTCCATCATACTTAAAGACTGCAGAAGACAGGTTCTTTAACTTGTATGGATCGACGGATCATCTGGTCATCGAATATAGATTAAACAATCGTTCAATTTACTATGCTGGTCTTAACTGAATAACTGAAACTGCAGAACTTACGATTTGTGGGATGAACTTTGGCCTTAACTCCTTGTTTAGTAGTTTATCCCATTCCCAGTTGATATGCTAAAATTAAAGGCGTTTATTCATTTAAAAATAGTTCTGAAATTTTGTTACGATAGCAACTCTTAATCCTCTTGAATAATAAGTCTTAGATGAGGGTTAAACTAAAAAACCAGTAAGATTTTCTGTTCTTATGAAGAGTGACAGAGAATAAATATAAGACTCTTCGTATATATTAAAACAATTCAGGTAAATTTCAAGAGTAACCCCGAATCGAGATTGTTTAGAAATGAGAAGAGTGCGCAAAACAACGAGGTTCTAAAGACAAGGTGAGGAAAAACGCGGGGATGGGAAAGAGTGGGGTAAGGGAAATTTTATGATGTCAGGATTTTCCAACAAAGGAAAGTAATTTATCAATACAACGTACGTTGTAAGTCCCTCTTCAGCATCTTGCAGGATATTCCCTCAATAGCTTCTCGCGAATGCGAAGCAATGCATAACGAGTAGAACTAACCCATAAAGCTGGCAGCTGAGCCCAGTATTCATATCAATTTTTAATGATTGCATGCTGTGTTGGCTGCTTTTCGCCGGAATTTACGACCTATCGTTACGCAGAAAAATTCAACTAAAAAATGACGTCATGCCAGCAAATTACCTTCATCTACCTGCGGTTTCTTCAAGGTAGCGTCAATAATTATGACTGCTCCTAAAACATCTGTGCAACTCAACCTTCTGCAACATAGTAAAGGAGGTGAAGCTTTTACAACCTAGTAAAAACAATTGAAAAAAAAACAACTGCAAAACAGTAACCTTAAAGAATCGTTGTTGCTTCACATCGATTGCGTCATTCTCACCTGCTCCTAAGCGTTTTTCAGGATTTTTCCTCATTAACTGAAAGAAATGCAACAAAATTATCAACAATCTGGTCATATATAAATACTCGAGTTTTGCAACAGAAACATTTTTGCAATTCTTGCAAATATGCAAATTCGCAGATCCTCACCAATGTTTCAAATTTCCCAAATTTAAGGTCGATAGAAAAGTTGCCACTTTTATAAGTTTTTTTTTTGGAATTCAAATATCCATACGTTCTCAATATCCCTATCATAGTTGAATGTTTACGCAAAACTACTAACTATTATTGCAATATGAGACAATCTGTTAAACGCGCAAAAAATATGTAAATATGTTTAGCTGCAAAAGAATGAAAATCAATAATCTAAATAAAATATGGCCGGGAATCAATCTCCGAGCACCGATTACACAAATGTGAATTCATTATACAAGATTATTTAGCTTAGGATTTAATGATGAAAAAAGAAGGATATGTTCAAATATAATCTTACACAGATCAGCTTTGATCATATTCCATTTGCAGACGGGAAAATACGCCGACAAAATTAGAACAGACTGTGAATATCGCATCCGAATATTGCGATACCTTTATGCAATAAAAAGGGATGGCGAGAAAGAAAATTGAACAATATAAACGTGAAAGAGCTTTAGAGATTTGCAACCTCTCACTCAGTTTCCCTGCCACAATATTGCGATTCTCAAATTGGTGCGTAGATAGCTGTCACTATTAAGCGATGTGGAAATGGGACAGCTAGCTATAAAGCTCGCAGTTCAGCCTATCATTCACGCCAATTTTTAATGAAAGATGTTGGGCTGGTTGCGTTGTTTCAACGCCTTCTATTATCTCTCAACCTCCCAATAAAACATAATATATGTATATATATATATATATGTATATATATATTCTCTCCTCTCTTCGAAAAGGGAGATAAAAGATATATCAAAAATCCATTAAATACCATTAGAAAATAACGCACCCGTCTCATAATCGATATACTCTCAATGGAGAGGAATCGAGGATAGCGTACATCATCATTCACTATGGAGTCGAATATTTCCTCTTCATCATCACCCGAGAACGGCGGCTAAAATCACCTATTAATTAACGCCTCGTTTAAATGATCTGCAAAAGACCATCACTTATAGGTACGGTGATCTTAAAGAAGGAGATGTTAGCTCATCAATAAATATGCTAATCGGCTAAAATCAAGTGTTGACATATCAGCAGTAAATCACTCACTGCAAAACTTCCATATGCACTTCTCATATTCACCAACAAAATTTCCTCATCTCAAGCTCAATCAGGTCTTTTGTTTACATACTGTTGATTTTGAGTGAATGTATGGAAAAAAAGGTAAATACGATAGCACGAAATTTTTATTCTAGTAGACAACAAAATCATAAGTTAAGAGCAGAAATATGTTGCAAATCCAGGATTTCAGGGAAATGCTGCCCTCCCCTCCCCCGAGGTCAGGTCGTTCCTTGATTGGTGCAGTACCCTCATCACGTTTCTTACAACACTAATATCAATCAAACAACCCTTGGCAACCATAGCATAATAAAGAGAAGCTATTATGATGAGAATGAACCACCTGCAGAAGGAAAACAGCACCTTTCATTTAAATACCAAATAGAAGCTGCAACAATAATAGCATAAATATTACGCAAAAATCTTTCTTTTCCTTATCAACTATAAATACAATAATTACATAAATAAATATATATTAAATAAACAGCGTTACGTCTCTTTCACTCCGAAGTCTAAAACCTCTAATCTATATATTTAATCGAATCATTGGGCAGATCGCCTACAAAAAGAAATCTGGAGATCAAACTTGAGATACTTACCTCACCAACAAGCATTTCGAATATGAGCACTCCAAGTCCCCACCAATCAATCGCTCGTGTATAACTATTCTCTGTTAACACCTGAAATATCAAAAAAAATCTTTAATCATATCTCTTTAGCAATTAAAGAGATCCTATCATTTACAGTTCAAAAATTCTAACATTTGCACTCCAAACAGCATCCACCAAAGCTAAATAAATCTGCTTCACTCAAATGGGCATGTCCCGCCCCCNCCCCCCCCCCCCCCCCCCGCTCTTTTCGTTAACAATGAAATAACTCATTTTCTCAGTCATATAGGAGCCGGTTCAAATTTAACGCGCTACTAAATCAACCGTATCTAGCAAGCAATAACGTTCATTAAATGGGAAACAAATAAAAATTTGAGGTGCTTGCCTCTGGTGCAAGGAACTCTGGAGTGCCACAGAATGTCGACGTACGGTCATTAGGTCCCATGCCTTCCTTACATAAACCGAAATCTGCTAACTTCACATAGCCATCCTTGTCCAACAGAAGATTATCCAACTTCAGATCCCTGAAAAAGGTCCTTACGCCAATCCAACATAAAATTCTACACTGCACAAGAACACCTAATATTAGTCACCATCCATGCTACCGGCCGCAATAGGATACAACATTTACGTTGTCATGACTCAAATGCGCATACCTCGAAGAAAATCAAAAAGCTCTTCTCCGACGAAGAGCAGAATGTTACTTAATTTTCTTGCAGACGGAGACGGTAGATGGTGAAGGGCTAGATAGGACAGAACTTCGTTGACCTCTTACCAACAAACTATTGCTTACCTCTTTCAAAGAATATCCCTAAAGTGGTTCCTCCGGATCTTTTCCAGAAAATAAAGTAAAGGAGAAATGTGTTTATTAAAGTTTACAATAGCTCATTGATATAACTAAGAGCAAGCAGCTAATACAAGAAATGTAAAACTAAAGAGAATATACCCAGCCCCATTCCATCTCATTCGACCCTTCAAAAAACCCCTATACCTTCAATCCCTTCTTCCATCCCCTTCCCCCACTTCCGACCTCCCATCTCATAATTTAAAAACCAACCTGTAAATAATCTTATTAGCATGAAGAAATTCAAGACCGAGCAATACACATGCCGCATAGAAGCAACTCCGTTCTTCAGTAAATATATCGTCGTGTATATGTCGCATTAGATCACCGCCCATTGAATATTCCATTACAAAGAAGACATGTTCTCGAGATTGGATACAGGCAAATAGATTCACCAAGAACGGATGCTTTCGACGTGATGCTATCTGAATATATTTTATGATAACAAACAGCAAACATATACGGTACAGCACAACGTAGTATAGTAGATGTACACAATGAAATCAATACTCTATGGTCTATAGGATAAGACAATTTAAGATAGTACAAGTGGCAGTAACAAAAAATGCAGCTAAAATCCTTTCAGAACACATTCAATCACTAGAAACTTGTACACTTTAAATGTTCAACATCACCCCTAATAAATAACCCCAAAAAAGAAGTAGCTCAGAGCCAGCGATCTCTTGATCACCTGCAATTTTGGAATTGTGACCACCTATGAAGATTACAAATTGGATTTTTTAAGTGGTCAAACAAATGACTGCCATGAATCGATTAAACCGTAATACAAGTGATAAACAGAGTGACCACATACTTCTAAGTAACATATCAAAGTCTTATAAAATATCATAGATCGTCAAAAAGAAACTCAAAAATTATTTCAGAATTCTGTATAGGTGGTGTATATCTTGTGCATTTTCCTTATGATTTTAGTAAATTAGAAATTTTGAATGAACCAAACTATCATAAATGATAACAACGCAATTTTTATAAGCGATGACAAATTTGGGAAAAATTCATTCACTGACTCACCTCAAAGATTCTTTTCTCGACCATTAGAGACTCCACTTCATCACGTCCCAAAATATCACCTTTCTTTAGCACTTTCAACGCATAATGCTCTCCTGTTGGTTTATACTGTGCCAAAATCACCTAAATACCATAAAATCATCATAAAATACTTTAAGGCCATAAAATATGATGATCCCTCTATTCCCTGTTTAATATAATTTCACAGAAATCGCAACCTCAGAATGAAGTGTTGGAATCAGAGCAACCGTCATGCAAATTATTTCAGCGTTACTAAAGAAGTGTATGAAGTTTTGCACCTAGTCTTTCGATACGAAACAACTAAAGTTTACATAAACGATCTCTGAACAAATCAATCGTCCAGATTACTTAAACTCGAATGTGTGGACGACTATCAGTACGCATTAGATGGATAGCAACGCAGACATGTATTAAATGGAAGCCTACATAGCAACCAAAGAAAATGTCCTCACTTACAAATAAAAAAGTATTTTGATGAGTGACGCTAATGAAAGATAGAACATAAAGCTTAGAACGAGTTTACACACCTACATCTTCTAAATTCTTATATAAGGCCAAAATATAACAACAGAAAGGAAACAAAGCTTTAAAAAATGATACCTTTCCAAAATGCCCTCGACCAAGCACCGAAATTAGACGGAACTTATCGATGGTGACTGAAGGCACAGTCAACCTAGGAGGCTTCGAATGGGGCTGCGGTGGAGGTTTCGGCACGTCAACGGTGGTAACAGGCGGCGCCGGCTCAAGCACCGTTGGTGTTGATGCTTTGCTGACCTGTGGACTCGACTGACGTCGGCCCGAAACGGCAGCTAGTGATACCTAAACAAACATTCAGTACAAGTGCGATAGTGAGACCATATTTAAAATCGATGAGGATTACTAAGCAAAATGCTCACTGCCACATATATGTGGTCGAAAGGACGTTTTGCAGACTGCTAAGCTGCTCGGTGTCACGGGCATATTTCCCGTTTCAATTCCACTTGCAAGAGTTCACCTTGTAGAGTATCGGTAATCCCATCACCGCAATATCAGGATATGGATTCGACCAATACAATTAGGAAAAGAGTACACACTTTATAAGACAGTCGCCTCACCAGCTGAGCTTGTAAGCAACCGTCAAAAAACTAAGCATTACCAATTACTATAGTTGACTGATCCGATCGCTTAAGCAACTCTTCTGCGAAAGAACAGCTTTTCCATGATATGACTATTATAAAACGCATGCAAATTACTTGATACCCCAAACTCCTTTTAACTTCTTTTCAAGTTGACAGAACAACTTGACCATACGTATGAATAACCATCCTTGAATGTAAATTACATTCCCGAATTTGGTAATTCCAACACCAGTGGTTCTCAAGTTGAGACACACGAGGACAAACGGACCGACAACTTCGTTCAAACACAAAAAATAAGATGCACTGCAAAAAAAAAGATTTTGGTATATACGGGTGACAAAAGAAGGAAGCCATTGGCCTTAACCCCATTACCCTACTTTTTATGAAGCCAAACGCAATGAACGAACACCCACCTTGGTCTCTTCCACGTTCAAAGTTGGGGGATGCTGTTTTTGTTGTTTTTGCTTGGCTACATCGGCTGCAACAGCTGCGGCAACACCATGACCAGCGTATGCACTTTGTGACATCATACCAACAGGTGAACGCATTGCAGTAGTAGTATCATGCGTATAGGCGGGTACAGCCGCCGATATTGGACGATCGCCACTAAGACGTGGTGGCAACGTTGATACACTCTTACTTGCATGTGGCAAACCAACTGCTGAAACAACGCAACAGTATAAACAATAAGTGGAAAACATAAGACAAATGCAATCATATTTGAGGCAATAATGTTAAGATAACACTGATATTACCAAAACAACAAATTATACGAGCAAAAATCGAGCATATCGGCCATATTCAACCTGTTAGTGGAATGCTCAACAAAGAAAACAACACTGCAACAAACAGCCTTGCCTTATCATTGTTCCATTGCTATAAAAAAATAGTAATTAAAACTCTAAATTTTTGTACCAGTGATAATATGAGGAAATATTGTTCGCTTAGATAAAATGCCGCAACTACAACCTCAAAAACCTTTCTAATGCTAACGTGAATGAGCGCAAGAGAGAGGGATAGAGATTTCATCGCAACCAACAAGAACATGTAGCTTGGATGAGTAAAGCAAACAATAAGTGAAAACAATAAACAACTTTTTATTACAAACTAGGCTAAAATTTATCCAGCTTTGAAACAAAAATTTGATTACTGCCAACAAAATAGCTCAAAGGAACGGAATTTTTAAAATGATGAACTTTGCGATGACGTAAGATGAGCACAACTTTTGGACTACAAATACATTGAGGGAATTATATTTAGAGTTTCATAACGAAGGATCGTATGATGAAAATGAGTAATGAAATAAGGGAAGGGCATAATTGCCACAGAAGTTGTTCTTCAACAATGCCATAACCCATAAAAAACGGGACACCGAAACAGACTTCGATGGAGCGTTTTCAAATTTAATCGTCTCTATACAACATCAATTCACTCCTCTTCGATAATAAACGGTTTAATTGAAAATACCCCTTTGAAAATAAACGAAAAAATATAGCTGAGGATTTGCTTGCACACTCACACCAAAAACAAAAAACGAATCTCGAAATACTACAGCAAAAAAAAATTTTTGCACAGCTGTACTCGTAGCGTTCTACAACTTCTATGGATATACAGCACTGCCACACAATAAAGCTTGCATACAAGCACAGCTCACTAAATAATGAAAATTCATTACACATATATACATTTGCATATACGTGTGTATAACCATATGTATATGTATATATATATATATATATATATAATATATATATATATGTATATATACAAGCTGATTAACTAACGGCGCTAGCAGGCCACAGTAAAACTAAAACCGCGATCTTTTCGTTGAAAATACGTGTGATATGGTGCCGCAAAAGCACTAACAAATAGTGATAAAAGAAGAGCAAGAGCAATAAGCACACTACCATGCGGAGGGCTAGGTGAAACACGGGTGCAGCAAATGGTAGGAATGACCACTGGTTCCACAGACGAGCCATTAGATGGCGGTCCACTGAACTGTTGCATTAAACGACTCCATGCGGCCACTCCAAGCTGCTTCTTTGCTCCAGCTATCTCTTTCCGCTCTACAACATACACTATTGTGTCCTCGACAATCAACGCACGTGCACATCATACATAACTGCAGCTGATTCATCAACAAAAAGGAAGCTAATAGACATGTGAAGTGAAGGAAGTGATCAAGGCACAAAAGACCGACCCATCAGAACCACAAAATTTGCAAAGGTCTTCAGGTGCTTCCTTTAAACGCCTTACTCTGTCGGTATTCGGAAGGAGGTCGCGAAAACAACATGCAGAGGTGGGCAAGCGGGGGTGACGAGGTGATCGGTGACTGCATAACCTCGAAAAGTCAAGATACAAGTCATGTCACCAACAATTTCACCATTAGGTAATAAGCAACATGCACTGAAGCGCAATGAAGAGACAGACTGCTGTTGAGAGTTACGTCCCACTCTTAGCTATGCACCCAACCAACAACAACATCTTTTTCATCAAGTTGTTGTACAACCGCACTTGCAAGAAGCGAGACAATCAAATACCTCACCAAAGGACCCTTGATTTGCATATGCAAATATATGAAGACATGACCACAGACGTGTTGTCATATCACATTCTTATAGTGAAGTAAAAATGAGCGTAAAAATGGGCTCTGAAATCTTAGTACTGGCATTGTGGAAGAGCTGGCGCGTGTCACTCTACAGGTAAGCAAAACCCTGAGCTTTCCGGGAACTCATCAAAAACGTCAAATCATTTCCTCAAGCACAAAAATCTACGTGTAGCTGCTACCTTCTTCCTTGATCTGCGCAGCTCGACAAGAAGAACGTAAACTTGCCTTGAAAGTGCCACCCAGGATTAGCTGCAACGAAATGCAGATAGAGATTGTTCGCCAAGGGAAATTTCTGGATTGTTCCAAAACACCAATGTGAAATTTATGCTCATATGCTCAAATTTATGCTGCGCAGATGAAACCCAAAGACCTTCAACGGGCAATCCCTGTCCATAAATGTACATCCCTTCTGTCCATCTACTATTGATATTGACTCCTCGAGGCCCCACCCTCGACCTTTCTGCCTCTCGAAAACTTCGTCCCCCAATACCCTGCCCAAGTCTGGACTGTTAAACCAAGAATCTTCCATCGAACAAACCACTGAGCAAAGCAAAACAGAAAAAAACTCGTGCAACATTCCCCATTCTCCACAATTTAAACAACAACACAAGCAGTGAGTGCATCGAAATAACATCGAGGTGCAAATGTTCAGAATGAAATTACCTTTAACCCTGAAGAGACGCTTCTGCCTTTCCAATCTTGGCTTACGACTAACCACCGGATTCAAGTACTTGAACTGCAAATAAAATATATTTGAATCTGAGCTCGATCTAATCAACGGCCTTTTCGGTTTCTTTGATTTCCTCTTCATTCTCTTTATTCATAAAGTCAAGACCAATTGAACAGCCATCCTACTGTCAACGAGGCGGGACAGTTTTGCTTGTAGGAAAAATGGGAAGTAATCGAAGGAACATTCAGATATGCACAGAGATTCTACTTTCCATACTTACGATTCTAAGGCATTGTGTTCATCGTTAATACACGCTCTCATTGGGCATACTCTTTAGAGGGTGGTTACATCGGGCTTAGCTATACACCACCTTCGGTTGTTAAACAACAGCTCTCGAAGTGGAAAAAATAGTAAAGGAGCTAGGTGAATGTAAACATATAGCCTCCTCACATATACCTATTTTTAAAGACTGCCAACCGGTGACTCCCGAACTAGAAAAATAAGAGTGGCATTCAATCGGTTTACTCAAACGGTACATCAAAATCACCTCCCAAAGAGCATGTTCAATGACACTGTATGTTATTGATGAACTTAAAACCTTAAGAAATATGCCCCACAGGTTTAAATATATGGGAAGCAGATATTCAACCCCTTGCCCATCAGGTAGCAGATAAGACGAATCTGATGGTTTACACTAAAGAAAGGTCAAGTCAGAACAGTTCACACCATTAGAAAACAAACGATTACCATCACTATCTACAACTGTTTTTATTATTCTCCACTACAGCAAATAAAATAGAAATAAAAGACGAATAATCACTCACTTCAGCAAATAGATCGCCTTGTGGTTCCAAATGAAGAACCATACCGGCCCTCTCGGCCGGTTCCACAAAATCGCCTAGTTTGACCACCGTGAATGCACACATTGATCGCCAATCGCGGTATTTGATCTCGATCTCCAATTCTTTAGACTAAACAACGCAAACCATCAATAAACGCCTAAGTCCACTAATTCAACTACGATAAGCAAAATAACAGCACATAACATGATAACATTAATGCACAGAAAATAGCCCATCTTGGCTGATTGCCAAACACAAACGAGCCCTATCATTGGATTTGTTCTGTAAGTGTACGCAATTCTACGATACCACCCTAATGTAGAATACTTCCTACAATATGCTTTACCATGATGAGCTCAATTTTATAACTTCCTATGCTCGAAGACCGCATTATTCTTTTATTAATGCCAAAAAAGAAAGCCATCCTGCCTGAAGGGAATCTGCCCTATTATGGCAGCTATTCCACTCAAGCCCCTCCCTCTCACCCCTACCACGATCGGACATGAGTTTCACATCAGCGATATATTCAAAGCTATCCCCCATTCCCCTTTTTGCCCTCCAACTCAACCAAACGCCGCCATACCACCTTTCGCAGGTTTCATAGATATCATTTACGAAGTGAAATGAATGACTACTTCATATTTCATGAAAGAAAATGCTACATACTCATTCTCCTTCTCGTCACCTTGGGCCGTCAGTCGCATATGCCTCTTCTGGCCATCCAATTATTGGTTCTGACTAATGGCTTGTAGCTGTGGGATCCATACGGCCGCAGAGTATACTTTTCGAAATTACCTCACTGCACAAATAATTTTGGAGCCAAATTGACGTGATGCATCTGAGGAGTTTGAGTAGCACAATTGATGGAAGGCACAACAGTTGTAACCAATTTTGCTAGAAACTTCTGGTTCACCGTCTACCCATTATCATTTTATTGGAAGCAGATGGTGAACACCATCTTAAAATTAGACTTCTACCTACTTTTGATTTTCGATGCAATTGTACCTCATCCTTCCTGAACTGCAGAGAGATCGCATTAGCTAAGGTAAGATTTCAAACCACCATAACATAGACAATGAAAAAATAAATAGTAAAAACACGAACCCTGTCGAGATCAATGCTAAATCGCTGATCCCAAGCTTGTTGTGATATAGGACGTGCTTCCGTAGATCCAACTTCACGACTGTCAATACGTAATGTTGCTGACACTTCATCTGATTGAGACATCCTTACCGCTGAACTGAAATATTCCTCACCTCCATTTGCATAATCAGATAGCAATCAAATTCTATTTAAATAACTGTAAACGATGAAGGCACTACCTGAAATAATTCTTCTAAATTAGCACCAATTTAAATTTTGGATTAGTGAACAAATTCCCGTGAAAATCCCGAAAACCTAAAATTTCTAGACTTCTATTATCACATATTTTCTCAACGAGTGAATTAATAGTCCAACAGTGTCAATAAAGAGCATATTTTATGCCAATAGAGAGCACATTTTTTAACATTTGAAGAAAACAAAACATTAAAAAACAAACTAAAAGAAAAATAAACGAAAAATTTCTTGATGTTAATAATTACATCACTCTTATATCTCCTCATGGCCTCCCAAACCAGAACATGAGTGATCAAACGTTTACTTCTCCTTTTATCAAATCTCTTCATTAAATAGATCCCCTCAGGCGCTTTCTAATGTCTCTAATAAATAAGCTATGTCTTTCAGTGAATCCTCAACATAGAAAGCATTAGCTTTGATGTGTTTAGAGAATTATATTCACTATGCAACTGCAGCCCACCTGAAATTGAACAACAAAAACAGGTTCCACCTTGATGAGTCCTTCCCCTTCCAACACCAAACTCTCCAGAAATTTAGGTCTTTAGGTGCTCAACCAATACATCACGACGTCAAAAACCACAATATATTATCAACCCAGAACTTCCAGCTGCACCCCTGGTGGTCTTTTCCACCCAAATACCCTAAATGACGGCTAATAAGGACTTCAAATTTTGATTATCCTCTAAACTATATCCGGCAGCATTCACACTTTGAAAAAAAGATCCACTCTTTAGGCAAACACTCTTCACTTCTATTATTGTTGTCAATACTTATTTCACACCAAAAATCTAAGTGCCAGAAATAAAAAAAAATTAGAATCAATCAATAAAATAGCAAAAAAAGATTTCTAAACTAATCCATTTCCCTAATCAACTATGCACGAATAAACGAACTCATTTTTCATAAAACTTATTCACTCCCGTTGCAGCATGACATGGACAAGGTTCAACAACCATGCATTCTTATTTGTAGTAAATGTGGGTTCAACTCAGTTCCGGCTTCGCTCCAAGAAAATTACCAAATCGACTCTATGTTTCTAAACCTACAGTCCCTAAGTCAGAGCCATCACCTCCTACGTCTTCTTTTTTCGGGTTACTTACCAACTCTATGACTTAAAAAATAATTACAAAATAAAATAAAAATTTAATCGCATCAAAAACATAAAACCACAAAATTACAAATGGACAAAATTGAAACCCAAAAGAAGACGATTAAACAATTTTCAGCCCATCTATTATTAGCGCAATAAACTGCACTCGATCGTAATAGTGCAGCAAATTCGGTCCGTATCGGATCAACACCACATCGAGGGTCGCATTCGATGCACAAATTGCAAAGACGGGTAATATCCATTACTTGGGGGAATCTTCGTAAAAGTGTCCCTTCGATAATTCCAAGTTTCAAAACCTCGTTGGTCTGCACTAAACCATCACCTCTCAGATACCTCAAAAAGCAGCCTATAGCATCCCCTCCCCCCTTCATCCTCAGAATTGAACCAAAACTTCCATATTGGTAATGCACACCAATCATAAAAATCGCAAATATACTCAGAAAAAGAATGGATCTCATTGAAAAAAGGAAGAATCCCTCTACTTATCTCATTACGACATTTTGTCACATAAAACATCAATGATAAATGCATCGAAAAGCAGAGCATTATGTTGTGATTGATCAAAACCTGCAACTTGCCCCACTGAACCTTCAAGAATCTTGGTTCAGATTTGCTTAAACGAAAAACCCATGCAGCTACTATTTTGGAATTTCAGGATTCCAAATTCTCCGCATTTTTTAAACCTCGCAAACTTTTATCTCATGAGAACCTGGTAACTCCTTTCTTAAATTGCACATGCAGTTTGCATTTCTATGTGACTCGTTCGGATGTGTAAATTTTCATGCAATTTCCACATAGGAGCCCCTCATCATCAAATAAGCAACGCTTGGACGTGTTGCTTTTGATTATCCGCTTATAAATCAAAAACAATGCGATCAAAATTTTTCTTCCAAAACATGAACTGAAACTCTCTGAATTGCGCCTGAACAGCTCTAGTTGGCTTGCTCTATTAAATCAAGTGCAAGCATTCTACATAGAAGTTCGTTGAAATAGCACTTAAGAAAGAGGCGTGCAACGAAGGAGCAAACGAACGATGAACGAACGAACAAACAAACAAACGTTAAAACAACGCACAAAGCATCGGGCGATGACGTCGACGATGTGCACCAAACCGACGAAGACCTCACCCTAAAACAAAACATTCGAACATTAGCCGCACGACGGCCCTACTAAACACTCAACAAGGACATCAGACACACAGCAAATCCTTTAAATAGAACGACGATGCATGAGGCAAATCACGCAGTTGAGTGCAATAAAAGGGGGAGGGAGAACAGCGAATAGAAGGATGTATAAGGAGGTAGGAGTGGGAGAGTTTGTGCAGGGCGAAGGATGCAGAAAGCGAATGAAGAAGAAAGGAACGAAGCGTGATGACGAGGACCATCAAAAAAAACTTAACGAGGCTACAGTAATTCACTCTGAGCCTTCCTACTGAACACGCGCCGTCGACAATAACACAGCCTCGACAGCATCTCTGCTCATAAGATCTGGATCAACTTTGTTTGAAAACCAAATTCCAGTTACAGCCTCATGCTATCCAAGACGCTCCTGCTCAGCCTACGATCCCTCACTCCGGACCTAAGCGTAGGTGGGCAAGGGGGAGAAAAGGAGAAGGGAGAGATGGAAGGAGTTTGCGAGGAAAGGATAGATCCAAATGGCATTACATAAGGGATATATCACCACTGGTCAAAAAGCATAACAACCTAACGATGTTCCTAACGCTACTTAAATATTCCTCAAAATCCGAATACAAACATGCAACTTATCGTCGGATACCAGCAAAGAGGTAAGGTTAAGCTGTAAGGCAGAACATGGAGCAACAAATAAAATGAGGTTTATATAGCGGGCAAAAGAGTTAAGGATAGAAGAATAGCATTAACAGCTGAGCAAATCCACACCGCAAGCCGCTTTGCAGCAATATTCTAACATAGCAAGCCGAGAAATTGGGTGTTCATTAAGCAACAGGCCTTCATTTCCCACGGGGAAAAAGAAATCAAATTTGAGGGACGAAGGAAAAGGAAAATCCTCGAAATGCGCATTCCCAAAGAAACAGGTAGAAGAGGAAAAAGAAAGAACTCAACACTTCTTAAGCTACAACTTCTTTTACATTACAGCACTTAGCGTTCTTATTCTGCCCACACGTTTCCTTATTCCCCGCACAAAAATGTGAAAAACTTTTTTGCTACGTCACGTGTAATATTGTATAAAACACCAATTTTATAACAACCAGAAAACATAAGAGAGGGCTATATTCCGTACACTACGGTATGTTAATAAGAACAACAGCAACCTAAAAGGATCCTCTGTTCCATATTTTTCGAGTACAGTGAACTGGATTAGAATGGCAGAAACGATCGAAGTCCCACCGCCCCATGCTCACTGCCAACAAGATGAAAAAAATGAACAACATCCTCCTCGATGAATCTGCACTATAAAGGTTTTAAAATAATTTTCTAGTACCATCATCAAGTACCAATACTGCGAAACTCAAATAAACGAACTCACTAAAGATGTCAAAGCAAAGCAAGTACGGCTAAATTATCAAAAAAGACATGCGTAAAAAGAATAGTGAACGGAACAGTGGGATAACATAGACATCCTATAGGTATGGGTATGGCTATAAATTGAACCAATAACCTGCAAATTTCTCGTTTAAACCTATGCTTTCTAAACCACTAAAATAGGCTCTCCTCATCCCTGCTTTCTGATTCACCTTCACTAAGATTAGCTTCATTTGAAAAACCTTTCGCCATAATATGATCCTAATTCCATCCCTTTTTCTTGCACCTGCAATGATGAAACGACAGCAATAATAAGTGCCAAAAGACATTAGAATGTTGCCTGCTGGTTCGAGGACCAAGTCCACGATCCCTTCGCAATCGATGTGATGGTATACCGATCATCGCCGACGTATCTCCACCCATCGCAATAATCGATGATATTTCGGATCGTGGCATCCGTCGAGGCACCTCTGATATCACATTCTGACATCCGATTATTCTAAATATTAAGCAATAAGAATCCGCCGGCAAGAAACTATTTAAAATCGGATCGTTTCGATCTAAAAAATGATGATGAAAATTCACCTTCCGTATCTCTCAGACGTGTGTGAGAGTGAGATACTCTTACGTCTGACGTGAAAGACACCAGGAAGGGGGAATTATGCGAGATGAGAGAGACTCAATGCTGGATGTTGCATTTTTATCAATTTTTTGGGCAAACAACACTGCCGGAATGAATGTAAATAATGAACCTCTCAAATCGTCTCCTCACCTCTCAAAGAAAAAAGAACATTCTTCGAGTGCTATATTAAAAGCCCATCGGTGAAGTTCTCACCGAGATTATAGCCATAGGCAATATTAACATTATTTATTCATTCACCTAATATTCACACAAATTACTTGCAATAATTCTGACCATTACATTTCTAAATAATACTTTTTAATCAAAGACTTTAATGTAGTCATTCTTCTAACCTATCACATCCAACCGCTCAACCACCTCATTAGCACCTCATTTCGTTTAGGTCTATAACTCAATCGATCACCTCACTGCACCAAGCTGCCATCTCATCCAAAGATTCAAACCCGATCACCAAAGATAATCTCACTTATCACTCTATATACACTCGCCCCTATGGCTCTTGGTGGATGACTGCGAGCGTAATGAAGCAATTTCACTTAGCAACAACAAGAAATAAATATTCACCTTCCACTTCTAAGTAACTCGCCGCATTATATAGCAACAAATCGCTTTCAAGCTACATAGTTCACAATGTATTTTTGCTTTCTTCAAACACTGCCAAGCACTTGCGGTGTACAAATCCTCTTTTTGCTTCAATAAGACAACAAAACACTCAGTGGCGAATTAAGCCCCTGCTGAATTCCTTACATCATATAACCACCTCCAACACTGATGCAACCATACATGCTGAGGTGAGATTTAAAAATTTTAACAATGTTGTCTTCAATAAAGTGTCTCGTAAAGGAAATTCTTTGCATTTTTCAACTCTCTGCTATAAGCAGGATTAGAGAGATTGATGAATAATAGAAATTCGGAGAAAACATTTTAGTATATCATATATCACGTATCTCTCCTCTCCCTCCCCTTTCAAGGAATAGGGAGATAAAGAACCCATTCTTGTATGCTGGCTATGAACATAACTATAGCTATAGCAACGCCTCAGCCCTATTATCTATACAATTCTAATGTTTCGATGCATAGTCGGGGCCGCCAATAATACTAGAAAGCCTAGAGAAAAAACTACTCAATAGCACAACTGAAAAAAAACCTTTCACCAACTATCCTGTAAAAAAACCGGCTCACCTAACTTTTATCATTTAAAGTCCTCCTGAAATGAGAATGACTTTAGTACATAATCCACCAAACTTAATTCAATTTAGAATTTTCCTCGAACTACACTTTTCACATCAAAAACCCTTTATCCTTTTTTTTAATGATTTTTATCCAACACTGTAACTCCACTCTATCAGCTACCTCAATAGCAACAGTTCTGCAATTGTACCATTCAAATAAATGCAACAAATTCAATGTTCACTTCAGCGTCTCGATCAGGGCTGCACAAGACAAGAAATTGCAAGCATTGAAGCATAATTAAGGTATGCACGACGTAAATTCGTTCCCAATAAAAAGTATCAAATCAAACAAGTAAATACCAGCTGTAAGTTCTAGAGGAAGCCGGCTGGAAATAAAGAAATTCCCCATCAATTGTAATGAATGCAATTTTTTAGCATATATTCCGAATCTTCGAAAAAAAAACACTTACCGAACCTCAAGTCGACCTGTCACAGCCAGTGATGGTGGAAAAGCGCTGTATCGACGACCCGAAGCGGCTGAACGAGGCAGACTGGCCGTCTTCGTAGAGCTTTCCTGCAAAGTAAAGCAACAATCAATTCCCCTCTCTCTCTCTAATAAAAAACACTCTAATCTTTAGCCATACAAAACAGCACAATATTTACATTGCTCCGTCTACCGCTCTCTCTCTTACTGAATAACTACCGAAAGTGTATTTTTACTGCGATACTAAACGACTTTAAATTCAGGAATGACTATAATTGCATATAAATAATACTAATAAAAACATATCTCATCAATTAGGTAATACCCGAATGTGGAGCCATTGTAAATAAACTCAAAATCAAATACCACCGACTAGTACGAAAAACGACGTGCAGTGAAGAACACTTCAAAATTCAACGAAAAAAAAAAACAAAAACGCAAAAAACGCATCACTATACAGCAATTTTTGCGACTTCTTTTTGAGTGCCATACCTTTCCTTAAATGCAAATTTCTATATATTACAGCAAAAGCTCAACTTTGCTCAACTCTAGCAAAATTAAATAAAACATTGTGGCATTACATACATGAAAGCAATAGAAATAAAGCATTTACGAAGGCATGTAAAAACAACACTCTTCAACACTGAACATACATACCGAATTATCTCGCAAGTTTCGGTAAGCGAACGTTTCAGTGAAGGAATCTTCCAAATAAAAATTTCACAATACCAAAGGCCAAAATTAAACCAATCGCAGAAGTTTTGGCACATTCCTTTTTTAATGCAGTCCTTGTTTGAAGACTTCAGCATGACGGAAATCACATTACAATGGTGTAATAGCAGAGGAGATGAACAGAAGTTTAGGCGGAACCCTCATACGCTGAAAACCGGCGTAACTATACCAATATCGACTCATCTGCCGAAAGCAGACAGTCTCACGTTAATGCCAGAATTTCAACGATTATTCCAACTTTTCGGCAGAAAGGATTCTCGACGAACTATTTAATTAACTGAGACTCCGACGGCGAAAGCCATACACCCGCTTCAGCGGATCCCCAATTTCTTTGCTTTCTAGTTTCAGACTGTTGGGAATTGGAGCTCAGCGTGAAGTTCATATCCTTTTAGCGTTAACCCTGTAATATACTCCCTTCCTTGTTCTATTTGTAAAAGTTTTTTTTTTTTTCAGAGAGCCTTTAAAACGCGATAGTTTCTCAATAAAACGAGGAAACCACATAAACAAAGAAGGCATTCAGAACGAAAGACGCGATATGCCACTCTAAAAAATGACATCCGCAAAGCCAAGCGAATATAGAGGACGGACTTTGCGCATACAACTTAATCCAGCCATTCTCGCGTGCAACATCGTTATGGAAGCGGGCATTATGCTCCGTCTTACATCTCTTCCCTCTCGAACAATGAGGCCAAGGAACGGAAGGTCCATCCTACATAAAGGTAGCCCGGATAATATTTACTCCTTATCTATGAAAAATATTTTCGTCAATATGCGAGAAATGACTCCGTAACATAACCATTCGCTTCCCAAAAAACATAACACAAAAGCAAATAAAAAACGCATGAATGCGGCGAATTTGAAAAGAAAAACAAATGACATCTCGTAAAATTTCTTCCAGTGAGTTAAAGGAATATGAAATTTGTCATATTTGGCCGATTGAACTTTTTAGCAATGTGCCAAATTTGACAAGATTTTGGCAGCGAACCAAATTTGGATTGTATTTCGAGCAATTTTTAAACATTTACCACATAAACACATACCCACGGGAGGACAATCGGGCTAAAAATCGAAATCCCATAAAATTCATTTGAATAAATTTTACAAGTTGTCATAAAAAATCAAACCCAAAATACCCAAATCGCCAATCAAAAGCGCATTACTCTCAATAACAAACGCACTTCACATTTACCGCAGACATAATGCGCATAACAAATACTACGAGAAAATCGCTCCGTTCGCTGCTTGGAAGTACAGCAAAGGACCTGAAAACAATCGCTACGGCAAAATCTTTCAAAAATATATCCCATGAGTTTAATTTTCGAAAACTGCTGTAAAAAAATCCTGCGAAAATTTTATTCAAATAAAAGTGGAGAGAAATTTCTTTCAAAAAATTTTGAATGCGAAAAAATATCCGTAAGTGACGGATTAAAAAGGTAAACAGTTATAAAACTTTAGAGCGCAATATGAAATATAGGTCAACGAAAGCCGTGCAAAAATGTTGAAAGCATAAGAAGGGATTGAAAAAATCATGAAAATTGAAAGCGGAAAGGAAAGAAAGAGGAGTAAAGATAGAGTGGAATGAACGCAATCTGGAAGCAATGAGAAATGCTAAGCAATAGACTTCGCATTGTGTTTTACACTTCTTCTATCGATCCCGAAGAATCTATCCTTTCTACCGTATTTCCACCGTAAAGGCAACACTTATACCGTATACACCAGCGGGCAACTTCGACGACTACAGTATTTAAATAGCATGAAGCTGAAGGAGAATGCAAAAATAGCAACCGCAGATTTCACACAATAATCGAAGAATGATATGGAAAGAAAAGGGAATTACGACAGAAGGAAATACGGTCCAGGTGAATCGTTGTTCTATCATCCTCTAGATATTTATGAAACATATGCCAACATAGAGGAGCAAAAAAGCTCTTTCGCAAAAGAAAGTTATTCAAAAGCCTACCTGTAAAGGGCTATTTGGTACGGAATTCGGAGGACTGAGGCGATCATTTGTTCTGTTGCGAGAGGATGTGGGCGAGCGCTCCACCTCGAAAAGAGCTTCCCTTATTTCCGCTCTTTTCGGTGAATCTGGGGGCAATTGTGAACTGAAAATTCGTTTGCTCGTTTATTGGCCAACAGCCATCACAAAAAAGTGCTATAAGTTGGAATCTATAACACAATCAACAGTTTTTGCTAACAAAGTACTGGTAAATCGAATGGCTCTATATAAAAGTAACAGAAATAATGAAAAGTGAAAGGCTTAAACTTGCAGAATACCGTTATATATGAAAAAATAAACGAATATACTAAGCAATAACGATGCCCTCAAAAGCTAAATGGATCAACCATAGAGTAAGAGCACGAAAAGCACAAGCGGTTCCATAATTTTCCCACCCCCAACATTTTATGACCAACAGGAATCTCGACTGAGAAATTTGGTACCAATCTAAATACCCTTAAGGCGAATCAAGTGAACGGCTCCACTAACCCCCTCCCTTCTCCAAGTCCACGTCGCAAAACACTTTTGCCCTCATATATTTAAAACTTTCAACTATGAACTTAGTGGTGATCTGCACACTTATGAGTAAAAATTTGCAAATCGGCAAAAAACTATTTCCATACTCCAATTTAATGGGAACGTCAAAAGTGGCATCTCTATACTGGAGAATCGCCATATATATGTGGAACTTGGGAGCCATAAGAAAAAAACCCTCTTTCTTAGCGAAGAAAACCTTCTTCCCAGCATGATTTAAATACAGAACTTTTCAACTGTTTAAAATCTAACGAATCGAAGAAAGCAAAAAAATATCCGGCGCGATCATTTTCGAAAACGCACATTCTATAGTTTAATGACAACATGAATACTTCTCAGTCGATGCTGCCAATAGAGCATATTTGCCAGGTGTTTTTCACATACTTTTACAAAAATGCAAAACATTAGGTCACTCAAAACAAACGAGGTGACCGAAAATTTTATGCAAATTTTCGCTTATCGAACAATCGCTCAAAGAGATGATGAGAGAAAACTTCTCAGTTTTCGCTTTAGATATGGCTGTAAAGATATCTATGTGTTCAGCGCTTACTGAGTTAAATAACATAACTGAATTGGCATCCCTTCCCTGCCATTCGCTGACGAAAGAACTAGCTAGGTATATGTAATTTAGGATGTGAGGATGCATTCTGCAGAATGACCAATGCAAAAAGCCGATATTTTACTTTATAGACTGCATGAGAATCTTGAAATAAATGAATTCTCGACTTACCTATATTTCGAGAGGGCAAGCCTTATCAGGTCAAGCTTCTCCTCCGATTGCATTTGATTATCGAATGCTTGAGCAACGCTTTTCCCGTCTGATTTCTTTTGGCTACTTAATATGCTAAAACAAACTTCATTAACAGCAACGTACAATATACATCATTAATAACGATTCATCAAATGCACAAGCGTTATAGAGAAATCTATGCCTGTTGTTGCAAAGCGCTTGATTAAGTATACAGATTTTATTGACTAACAGACTAGTGGATGACTGACCATGTGACCAGTAATTGAATAAGCAAAACTATGGGCGGATGGACGAACATCGCTAGCTACTATACCAATTATCAACTCCGCGTATTGGCTAATCAAAATCTCAAACAAAAAAAAATCCTCAGTTTTGATTTCAATACTATTTAATTCAAGCAAATACTTAAACATATATGGACACAACTCAAAAATTGTTCTTCATTTCTCTGGAAGATATATTTAGGTGACCAGACATTGATTCAGGAAACATTTAAACAGCCATTTTCCTACATCACTAAAATAAATGCATGCAGGTCACTCGGATGGATAAGCCGATTTCCCTCCTGGGTAGAAAGAGTTCTGGGTAGGATCGAGTCCGAGTGTTTTGATCCTTGCAGGATGACTTGCCAACTATAATGTAGAAAGAATTTAATAAAGCTATCCTACTTCAAAGAACAAAAAAAAGATAGAAATCACAACAACCGACATCAACCAATACGAACCAAGAAGAAAAAATCAACCGACCGACAAAGACCAATCAAACAAATCAGTTAACCAACCGAGATCGAGCCGCCGCCCCATCAAAAAATTTAGCAACTTATGTGATCTCCATAAAATAATTGAGATAAAATCATTGCATACCGATCAGTGATAAGCATATAGAAAGTTCACTCACCGTATCATATTACGTGCCCCCTCAGCAATTGCCGCCTCTTTGCGGAGCCTATGTAAGAGATCCTCGACGAGTACCTCAACCTTCGTTGGTACATTCTTACCTGAAGTATAACCTCATATTAGAAGATACTTTCAATCTTTAAAACACAAAAAAAGGATTTCCGTTAGATTTATGTGGAATGCTAACGAAGCAAACCATACATAAAAAGGCATATGCAAATGTTGTTTTGTATGTAGACAAATACGATTATATAAATGCTCAGACTTTACGCTATATTTCAGGTTTTATAAAAAAATTTGGCCATTACTTGGCCAATCCAACAGCGAAATCTTCGACTCAGCAGTAATTTCTAAGTTCAGGGTCAACTATATTAACAAACTTGAGCATTAAAGCAGTGTAGCGTTTTAAACTTGTAAGCTTACAATGTAAGTTCAACTTAATATGTTGACTTAGTCACCATACTTCAAACTTGTGATTCAAGCTCACAATAGAGGAGTATTTTTCAAAAACAATGTATCTGTATATTTCTGTAGGTAAGCGTATACTACAGAATATCTCCAGCTAAACATAGCAATGACCAGAACTATTCGTTAACACTACATAAAATATGAAGATTGTAGAACATAATTGACCATTTCCCATTTCCTGCAAACACTTTACCTTCAATAATGTTCGACGGTCCATGTTAGACAATAACTTTCCAATGGAACACCTTCACATATACTAAGAAGTTTGTAAAAATTAAGCTTCTGGTGGCACACTCTATGTGCACTCATATACTTCATAATGTAAGTAATTTCCAATGTTTTCAACAGACAATTACCACTAATAAAAACGCTGAAACGCTTCAGTAAGGACGCAACTTTCATCGCAATTGAGTGCAAACCTGGGCGGTATTTCCATGCGTTGAAGTGCAAAGATGTACAGAACTAAGAATGGGGAAAGAGGGATGAAAGGATCCACGGAAAAGTGGATGGCGGCATACACCAAATAAAACTTTTTGTTACCATCGCCGTCTTCAAAACGGAAGCCGGAAAAACCTAATCAAAAGAAAGCATCTCAGTCGGTATTCGACGCCTATCAACGCAATCTTTTAACATATCTCACTCTTGCAAATTAGAAGGCATGATTTAAACCCCTTCCCACTTGTTCTCAAACCAAAGACCTACCATACATGCCGGCATCGACTTGTTCCTGTCGCTGTATTCTCTCGATTTGCATACGCAAAAGTGCGATTTTCGCCTTCGAATCGTCCAACATGCTTCTCGATTCTTCTTGCAATTTTCGATTCGTCTGGCCAATATTCAAATACCGTTCGAGACCCTCTTTCACTTTTAGTTCCTTGCCCAACTCCTTCTGAAGCATATTTACAGCGCCGGTTATCCTATTTGCTCCCCATATTATCAATCATTGACCACCGAATTAGAAAAAAACCCTCTCAAAAAGGGAATGTAAACGTTTTTCAGCCGTGTAAGAAATCAGGGGAGGGGAGAGCGATAGGGACTGGGGAAGATTTCGCAACTACATCCACAAGAATAAGATAACAACTGCATAGACCATAATTTCTGCTCTTTAAAAATCTCCAACTAACTTATTTTCAGCGTGAACTTCCCTCAAATGCACTCTATGGAATCGTTGCATAATTCCAAGTGTTTAGTGCAAAGTGAAGTATGGCACACATAACTAAATGATTACCGCTCACCATTCCCATTCCACTTCAAGGCCATATCCACGTTCAGCATATGAGCTCACTTTCCCGCTTTTCAAACGTAATTGCCCACTTTCCAATGGCGCTCTTTCACTTCAACGATCCAATACTTCAAGCCAAATGTGCTCCGATTTATATCGAAACACTTCAAGGTCGTTCTATTTCATCAACTACAATTTTCCACTCGGTTGATGAATCAAAACGGGAATCTTTGTGATCGAAATGTTCATAGAAAATATAACTATCAATAGCAATTCATAAACTGTGCATACGCTTATTAGAAAGTTTTCTAATTATTTCAGAGAACGCCAAGAACGATGATAAAGCATTTTTATTGGACAAATCCCTAACAGCGGAAAATACTAAATTCTCTAAATGCCCCTCCACCTCCCTCCAGCCATAATAGTTCAATAATTAGATGTATTTGTTTAAAACTTGCTCTTCTTCAAACTTTAATAAGCAATACCTGTAAAAGTGCGATCCTATAATTGTATGCGTTGACGGTCGACGATGATATCTGATCAGAGCTTTCTCCGCCAGAATCAATGCTTCCGGCTGCATCAGATACCTGCACTGCAAGTGCATCATCCGATGGTGAGGTTGCCACTCCAAGCATATTTTCTTCACCATCATCTGAATTGCAATGCCTTAATGCGTCAATTAACTAACTACTGAAGTTACATGACCGTTGATTAGTAACTAAATACAATCTGAAAACTTTATCAGCCATTTATTAAGTTCATTGTTTTCCTACACATACCCCCTCCACAACCCATATCTTATCAAATAATTTATATCTTATCAACCAACTTATATCTTATCAACCAATACCCTAGTAGTTCTGGAAAGTCGAGCGGATACCAAATCATGAACATCAATTTGTTCGCATATGACGAATGGAGATTTATATGCAAATTATAGCAACTAGGCAAATTTGAATAATGTCTAAATATTCGGATCAAAGTTCAAGCGTCGCAGTATTTGCATAATGTTACAACCGATAAAGAAACCCATAACCCTCACACAATTACTTTGCATAGAAATTTCAAAGATATTTCTTAAAACTGACACCCCCACCCCCTTCTCAAATGCGATTTAAATACTTTTACTGAGATCATTCACTACAAAACAAGATTTGCTCATCGCTCTTTTTGCACCAATCTGTGAGATCAGAATCTATGAGGAAGCAGCTATATATCTCGAATAATATTTTATATAAACAACTACATTCTTTGATCATATCCTCCTCCCCTATTTCATAAACGAAAACAGAAACTAAAAACCACTCTTTCAGAAACAATTCAGTTGTCATTTTTAAAAAACGTCGTGGAAATTTAAGACAGAATAATCAAGAGAAGTGCGGCTATTCTAACTCTCCAAAAGACACAAATTCTATGAAAATAAAAACTCCAAAGCCTAGCTCAAAAGCAATACCCCGCAGTATCCCCCTTCATATTTTTTCAAAAGTAATATCCCACAACATCTTCCTCCCCTCTCTTCATATTTTCCTTACTTCCTAATAATATTACCCATGCATTCCATTTATTAAACTATATTCTTCATTAAGAGAATGAAATGAGCTGATGCCGTACTTAGAATCAAGATCGAACAGCATCTGATCACTAATTGTGACATAAACATAACTTTCTGCACTAATTGTGCAAATTCTATGCCACACACCAGTTCATAATCACAAAATTTGTGTGAACTATCGCCTATAAAGCTACGAGCAGCAGCACCTAATTGAACGTCGACCCTCCCCTCTCCCTCTCCTCACAAAATAGAAACATAATTGACGCATACACAATCAATGCCCGCTTCAACACAACAACATTAAACGCCTCAGTACACTAAATTACATTCGAAAATGAATTTAAATATTCTCATGCCTTAAGCAGTAGATTATAGAGACAACTGCAAATAAATAAACAACAAACAATTGTATTCAATTAGTGAGTGCTCAGAGAGTGCCAAAAAATGTGGGAAAGCATATTGGCGAAGCATTCCACTATTTTACGACGAGTGTTAAATTTTTCAAAGAAAGTCAGTGATGGTGAATGACATCAGAACCAAAAGAAGTAGGAAATGATGAGATTAGAAGAAGAGGGATTTAGGGAATGAATAGATTAAAGGGAGAGGGGGATTTTCCTCGATTTCATCAATCCCCCTCTTGTTGCGCACAAAAATGAAGTTAGTGCATTTCAATGCACACTGCTTTCAAGAACATCAATAAAATAAAAAAGCCGTTCTAAGCGAAAATTCCATAAAATTGTTTCTTTAATCCATTCTACCATTGCAGGCCTTCCAAGTGTACTCGGATATAAAGCCACAAAAATATTTGCTTATTTTGTTATATCAACACTTCTTTATTAGCAGCAATACCATGGATTCTTGTATTCACTCATGGAATCTCAGACTGACGCCTTTATTCACGGGGAAGTAATTTTCGAAAGCACAGATTCGGAAAACGCAACAATTTTTTCAAGAATTGCGCTCATCGATCACCATTCCCCACATAGAATGATGACATCTTACCCGGCATTACGAACATATTTCTTGAGGAAGCGTTTTGAGATGTACTGATTGTAAATAAAACATTTTTAAAGAACAGAAAAATTCAACTACGGGGGTTCGGATTGTGGTCCATAGAGCAACGAGGAGCGCAATGCATTAGTGAAAAAAACGCTTTGGATGATGCTAGCAAATCGCTGAACTTTTTTCGAATGTCTTTTTGAGCTTTTTTGCTTGTCTTTTCGAGTGCATTCAGGTTGAAAATCGAGCTGAGGGTGGGCAGTTGTATTATCAGACAGCTATGCAAGATCAATACGCAAATAGTGACAGCCATCTAACAATCAGACGACTATGAATGCTAAGAACCATTAGTCTCATCGTGAAAATGAGGAAGGCGAGTAGAGGGACGAAAGGGACGAGGGAGGGGGAGGGGGAAAGGAGAAAAACGAATCGTCGAAACTCTCAATCCCTCAAAAATCGCAGTTGTCGAACCGAGATCTTCGAAAATCTACTCCCAGTTTCGTTGAAAATCGACTTCTTATCATAGTAGGTAAATAATATTTTGTAAACCCGTTAATTTCTTCCATTCCCTCTCACTAAATCACTCCCTTTGCCACGCTTATAGTCTATCCATAAGATCGCTTAGCCGACAAAATAAAAATAATCAATGAGAGATTGACGGGTGGATGGCCCATCTCAGAATAGTATTCCGCATCCACTTCTTCCATTTGATTTAACAAATTCAATAGGACACTTAGCGATTGAACGACTGAACGCCGTAATGAGACAAATCATTTTAAAAAAAGAAAAAAAGTTATTTACAGCACACTTCAAATATCACAATTTGGACCGATGAAGATTCTCTTTCCGATATAAACTCAACGTAATCGATATAAATTCCATCTTGGTCTTTCCATCAAATTTTAAGCAATAAAAAAATTAATTAGAAACTTCTGCCAAAAGCATTCCAAAAAAGGACGGACACCCCTCATTACCGACCATCAATCGTTCTTCCAAATTTAAAAATAAAAGAATTGAGAGGTTTAGTGGCAGAGTTCGCAAATGTACATTGCATTCGTTAATCGTATCAATTTCAATTCACCTTTCCGCCGTGTACTATTTCTGATCGCCGTTCTGGGAAGATAGAGTGGGAATAAGAAAAGCAGAGCCCCNCCCCCCCCTCCCCCTATGAAATTCTCTAAAAGAAAGATTTGAAAAAAATCATTGCGGCATATAAGTTCACATTTTATTGCAACAAATGCGAGGAACGATCTAAAATTGAACTTATAATCGACTAAAATTTAATTCAGAATTTTTTCCTCTGGAATATTTGGAGTTATTTTATTTCTGAAATTTGGAATTATTTGGAGTTAAATGGAGTCAATTCGAATCACGGAGTCATTGGAATTGTCCAGAATTTTTCTGGAAAATTGCAAAAAATTCAAATGTGCGTTTGAGAATACTTGGAAAAATGCATTCTTCTTCCCCCCTTGGCATTTGACATTCGTATGCTTATTAGGACTGCTATAATGCGAATGAACGAGTGAAAGAAAGCAACGTTGCAAATAGCAATCGCAGCGCATCCCATCAATACAGCACCTCCCAAGGGATCCCCAACCACACAACTAGACCCACTTTATATGAGCAACGATGAGCTGGCCCAGCTTGTCATCCGCCTCCTCACTCGGATCTAAACCATCATGTCAGCACACATAACATCCACGTCCTCAAGTGGTCTTCCCTTACAATAAAAAGATTTTTTATTCGATTCAATGAAACGATGGATGGACAGGATACGTGATAGTGCCACAAAAACTACGCCTTAGTTTAAAGACCACCGTGACAACGCCTACGTGAACAAGTATAAGTCATAGATGATGGCCGTGGTAAGTGTTGGCTCTATCCATATATGGGGCCTGCAGTGGGCAGAGGTTACCACTTTAGGTAAGTTTTTCTGCTCGAGAGAATAGAAACATCGCTAACTCACAATTTAACAGTTAGCACTGGTCAGGATTCAACATCAATATACCAAATGCTACAAGAAACACTATTCTGCTACCTCATTATTCGGCTACCTAACAGTGCTTATTCGCGCTTCACTTATTCGAATGGTTTCATCTACTATAAAGAAAAAACACTAATTTTTCTTCAAATATCGATTCAAATGTTGAAGGATAGTTAATTCGTATGCCGGTAAAGAACTGCACATAATCTTTTACCTAATCTCACCTCATTAATTATTTAAACTATCTCTTTCTCATATATCCCGCGCCTCCTCCAAATCGGATCATCAGCTAAAACTATTCATTTTGACCACTAAGACACATATGAAAACGATCGCGGCGAATAAATCCCTGGAAAAATATACCTGTCTACACCGAAGTGACAAATATCTATTCTCCAATAAAGCCCTTTTTCTTTCACGTTCTCTCATGCTCACTGCCGGACATAAAAAAGATTATTTTTTCTGCCAACTGGCAATAACATAAACAGAATCACTTCTCTCAAGCTAAGGCACTTCTTGTCTTCGTGCATTATACAATCCTCCAGACGATTCCAATTGAAATTTTCATTCAATCTAAAAGAAGGATTTAAAAATAAAATAAAAAAGAAAGGGAACTGCCTCTCCCCTCTCTCTCAACACCTATTATATATAGGAAAGCCTTTACTAATTGAGTAAATCCCTCGAAAAAAATAAGTAATAAGTTTATTTAATTGCAAATAGCAAGCAGAAAAACTATACCAAAAATTTTGTGCCATTTTTCGTTGCAATAAAGCGGTATTTGATAGATGCAATTCCCCTTTTCCCATCTCTCTCTCTCTTTAAACAAATATTGCATTTATTTCAGTTCCAATAAATATTAACGGTTTATTGCAATTGAACTATATCGCTATAATAAAAATAATTTATGCTCTATTTTGCGTTATTTTTTGCTGAACGTAAAGAACTCAGTCAATTCGCACATAAAAGATTTCTTCAAGTATTTATAAAAAGCGCAATTTCAATTGTATTCACGTAAAGTCGCAGAAACTGTTGAAATAAGCATCAATCAAAACTTCACCAACTTCAAATCCACTCAACATATCGGTCAAACATTTTCAGCCCCTAGAAAAAGCGTCTAAGTCAAGTGCAATATGCTTCTCAACAACTTCTTTCACGCACACAACACTTGGCTAATTCATACAACGAACTACTTACTCACTGCTTCACGCAGAAAACGCGATGGAGGAAAGGTGTTCTCATTTACAGGTATAACAAGTATTCAAGAGATTTTAAGCCTTGACTATGTTTGATAAAGACCCATTATGCATGGTTAGCACCTCATGATAAAGCTACTTTTAGACTAGCACAAGTTAGACAACAACCATTGTTTGAGTAATGGATGATGACAAAACCGGAATTTGCGATTCTCCGCTTTCCTAAAAGATGCTCTAACTGATTGTGACATGTCGACACGCTAAAGACAGAGCAAAGGAGTTGTGTGGTTTCCTCTACCACCCGAACTATATAGTACATTATGCTGTGCTATTCTTTTGTCCTCCAACAGAAACCCATTCCATAGAATAGCAGACAACAGCTTAAATTTTCTGCTTGAAATACAGAAATGGAATGAAATCAAAATTTCCTGACATTCACAATAGAGCACTGAATGATATATGTGTTTTGAGGGATGGAAAATTTCTGTGACTTCAAACTTTTGAGTTCTTTCCCATTATTCAATATCTTCGTTGCATTTCTCTTCGAGTCGGCAAATCATATCCACAACATTATGCAATGATCAATCCCAGCCACCAACAATTGCGTCCTTAATTATGCGATGACGGTGCTAAAGAATCGTTATAATAAGCCCTATTTCACATCCCATCTTCCATGTCTATCGAATCAATTCATCCACCATCCCTTTTCCTCCCCTACCCCCACAACCAATCAAACGTCTCTGCGATTGCTGGTTCCTCTATCCTCTGAACAGGCAAGCAAGCTGATCATAACAACTATCGTTCATGATGATAAGAAATTTTGAACTGAACAAGTTTTGTGTAGCATAGAGCAGATTGATACAAAGTAGCCAAATATATTGGGATGATGCAATTTCAAAATTACAATTTTTGGCCTTCAAAAGCAGAATAACATAGTACAGTTCAGGTAATTAAACACCCCTCGTTATCGCTAAGAAAATTAAATAGCCCATAAATTTAATTTCATTTCTGAAAAGTAGAGTAATCAAATACTCTAGCTTCCAGAAAAAACATTGTTGCATATAAGTGGCTGGCTTTGGATAGAAGGAGATGACAACAGATGACAGGTAGAGATTCGCAATCGTCCTCAAACAATCGTTATAAGGTCGGTCTAAGCTAGATTAAATCTGGCTTTATCACGAGATATCATCACATATCACCTACCTAGTGCGTTCTAATTTGATTGATGGGCACAGATGAGTGGTAGTGCAGGTTTCCAGAAAACCGAACGTCGCAGGTTCGGATTCCCCTCCATACCGCTGAAGTATTCCTCCGCCCCGTCAAATACAATATCTTCTACGCCGCAAATGCCTATTAATCGATGAGGAAAAAGGGAGACTATTTTTTTCTCAATGCCCATCATTTTCTAACCATTGGAGATCGCTTCCCAATCTTCCGCCTTAAACAAAAAAAAAGAAAAAAACTGCAACTCGTCTCGAACCAATCAAATACTCTCTGTCGCAACCAAAAAAGTCAATCACAAAAAAGCAGAGTGCATCAAGCATACTCACATCGAACTAGTGAAATCATCGATAAAAACGATCGCAACAGAACAAAAGTATTTCTTTACAATATTTCTATCTAATTAAATCCATCGCAGCACTCTTCATATATAAATGAATATCCCTCCCCCTACCCAAATAAAAAAGCCAATCATAAAAATATATATATATATATGTTTCTTTAGCTAGCACGTATATCCTGCCAACAAAAACTTCTAATTATTAAACAAAAACAGTTCATCATTTATAATGCAGCAATTGAATTCGATATGCGCCAATTCTAAAAAATGAAATACTGATATTAGCAATGTCTGAACAAGAGAATAGTGAGAGAGCAAGAAAGAGAAATAAAAACGAGAACAGCAATAACTCCAGCGAAAAAAGCGACAGAGAGAGTAACTATGAAAAGTAAAATAAAGTATTTGTACTCTTTCAAAGTTGAAGTTTGTATATTAATGGAAAGGCCGTCCTTGCATATAAACCAAAAAAAAAACGATTATTAAAAAAACTTTCTCCTTTCCTAAAATCTCTAAAAGTTTATTCCCTTTTGTCTATCGTCAAATAAACCAAAATCGATGAAAAATTAAAAAACATTCGAGCAGCGATTTCACTGCTGAAGGCAATTCATGGTCCATTAAAAATTTGAAAAATTGTTGAGCGATATAATATTGTCGATTAAACTGAAAATACTATTCTCGACTCCAATGAGTAAATAAAATTAAAACAAGGAATGAAACAAACCAAATGCTCCCGTGTCATACATATCCAAAGTTTGCAGATCATCTTGCATATCGCTGATTTGATCACTCAGGTCACGAACTTCTTTCTTCAAAAATTCGCTTTGCTTCCTCTCCTTCGTTACTTTCTGAAAATAAAAAGACTCTTTAAACTTTTTAGGATTAAAAAAACCCGTTGCATAATAATGCTGCCGCCAAGTTCTGAAGGAAAGCCATTTCTCAGATATTTTCAGCTAAAAAAAAAAAAATCAGCCAAACATTTTAGCCACGAACAACGGTCATGGTGGTCATTCCAACTACATATGACGTTTGATTTTGCCACTTCTTTCTTATCAGCATTTTTTAAGTACACTTTTTATGCTTATTATTTGAAATCAGAAAAGATCCCTTATGATAGAAAAACCCTCAAAATGACATAATGCTCAACAAACAATAAAGACGGCCTTCATAAACACCAAAGGAATTCCCATCTCTTTTGAAGTCATTATTTTTTGGAACATTTTAATATTTATAGCTATATTTCTTTTCCTGTATTTATTTATTTATTACCTGTCATTCATACAAGAACTCAGACCACCGTATAGCAAAACTTACATAGCAAAACCGTCAGCAACATAAATAAGCATCATCTGATGTACATTTGATGAATAATTATTCAGCCTCATCGAACTACCTTCTCTTTTACTTTTTTCTCACCTATTATCTTATGTGATGGACACGGTGTCCTAAATGGAATATGTTTGATTAATAACTATTACAACAAAAATGAGCACTGCCTCACATTACTACCAGTGGCATTTGCGAGAAATTTACCCTCCATCGAATATTCCTATAGCATTCTGTCTTTGCCACAGTCATGAATCTGCTATCAAGAATCTTAAGCACAACCATTCTAACCGGCAAAATAAAATACATCTTAAAAGTACAAATGATCATCTGAGCTAAAATTTATCCATATTTTAAAGGATTAGAGAGGTGAAAAACGAATCTCTTTGAAGAAGCTAGGCATTCTTCCTCTAACCTTTTAGCTACGTGCAAAAATTATTGCATAAAATTCCAAATGTGTAAAAGAATTCACGTTTTAAGTTCTTTGATTCATCAAGCATGCCTTTGCAGAATAGAAAAGGAATGGGTGGAAAAAGAAACTGAAAGACGTGGCCTCACTAAAGTTTATAGTCCCCACTGAAATTTCTTACATTATTATCACCACCTTGATGTCTAGTGTAATCCCTCCATACCCTTCATCGCAAGCCTTGTGATCTATGTGAAGTTATAATTAAACAAGTATTCCAGCTTCTAAACACCATAAAAACATTCAACATTACGAAGCATCATTAAACCATTTCCACTCTAACATAAAAACCTTGAAATATCCTATAAAGGAAATCAATCTTATACTTCACTCCAGTGAAAAACTAAACAAATTTCTGCTTCCATCCGAATACATAATATATAAATCCCGACTTACTAGTTTTCACTATCATCAAAGAACTTTTGCTGCCCGGTGGAACTTAGATTCAGGTTCCAATCTATTCATAAAATTTACTTTTATTAGTACGAATTTTGCTTATTCATCCTTGCAAACGACAATTCCCTTCACTTCTTTTCTACTATAGAAAAAATTGCGGATTTTTTCTGCAATGGTATTTTGCGGCATAGCAGAATTGAATTTGCCGTCGACTCCGCCTTTCGCCAAATATAGTAATCTCATTTGTCACTGAACGCAGCACAGTTTTCATTCGTTGGATATTCTTTATATGAAACACAATCCTTAAAGACTTCACTTCCAATATGTGACATTTCTGGATGCGACCTCGAAAATACAACACAACTATGGAACTTCGATTGGGAACAGCCGATGCATCTATGTCATATATGCATTAAATTAGTCATGCATTCAATTAAAATATAAAGAATATTAATAAATAAATTAGGAAGTGTACCTGCATTTGCACATATCCCTGTTTTATACGCATTTGCTTGTTGACAGCCGCCCTGATCTTCTTCTTCAAATCAATAACCTCCTTTTGTAGTGATTTGTGATCGCCGAAATTAAAAGTGTACTTCTCGGCGAGTAAAACCAACTCCTCCGGCACCGACTCATTTCCGGTTGCAGAGCTGGAAAATATACGAAACGGGTTCAATTTCGGTCATCCACAACTACTGGAAATGCAACGCTATAAAGTCTAAGCAAAATGAGGTAAAGAAGATTCCGCAAAAAAGTGGAAATCGTAGTTCTTCAGATATTCCCACCCCCTCCCCTCTAGGGATTGTATCACCTATTACTTTTTTTCACCTAAAATAATAGAAAGAAAAAGCAAGGAAAAACCTCCACATTCATTTGTTACATTTATTGGTTGCACGCATTAGATAATTATTTCTAAATCTCGTTTCTTCCGGATATACACATTTCCGATCAAAACATCCTTCCTCATAATCTATCAATGTTCGACTGAAGCAATCATTTTGTAAATCCGGCAATATCCGGACGGGATCCATTTCTCCGTAATTCATCAACGTTCCACTTAATCGTATTTTGTCAAAATTAGTGAATAAAATCTCTTCCGAAAGCAGCAAACGTTTCACCGGATTACATACATGCCCAATTTAGTGATGGACGGCTAGACCTTTCCATCTCATAATCGACAAATCAATCAATACTCCATTCATGCAAAAAGTTCATTAATTTCCGTTGAGTCATTAGTTGCTCAGAATGTATCGATTTTGCAAGGCTCGATTCATCCCTTGTTATTCTTCCTAATTATTTAAATCAAGAAAATGTCCTGCAAGAAAAATGTCCTGCGAAAAATGTCCTCTAAAAAATTACTCATTAAGGGCTCATCTCAAATCGCTCGTAAAAGCCAATTTCGAACAGCATTTTGGAAATTTCATTTACGACGGCGGAGAAAAATTTTTTTATACTTTTGGAAGAACATCGGTATTATGATACCTTCTAAAAAATATTATCATCATTTCAGGCAGTTCCTGGAAGAAAACTTCTAAAAATTTCCATCCTACCATCCACCAAATCATCTACAAAATCAAAATGTGTCATTTCGGGATATCAATCCAAGATCTAAAATAATTTCCACATTAAGAAAAACAATCCAATATGACCTCTTCTGTTTCGTAGTTGAACAATTTCGAGAAATTGTCATCTCAAAAAAAGGGGGAAGAAATCCTCAAAAAATGCTTTACTCAAGGGAGCACCACGAAATGTGCACTTTTGAAATAGCACCACCAATTGGCATATATCGAAAGATCGAAGCATTTTTGGTAAACAAAAAAATGACTCGTTTTCACAAATTACATCAACGCATAATATGGCAACTCTTTCTTCAGTAACTGCTTTCAGCAACAAACCTCACTGAATATATTACTGGTTTCTTTTCTAATACTAAATATTTATGACTTATGCAAGCAGCTACAATAAATTTCCGGAAGGAAATCAGCGCTTTCGGATACCAACAACAGATAGGAGCATCAATGAGATAGAAGTATAATAAAACATCAACATATCTCATGAAGGGCTGATATTTTAAAATTGCAGAGAAAAATGTGACAGCAAAAATGTTTAACAGTTGTTACCCCGCTTGATCCTAATCCTGCCCAGATCTTTTGCCATTATTAGCCGCTCATTAAATCTACTACATTATGGCTATTATGTAATCACCAAGACAGAAACAACAAATGCTACAGAATCCAGACGCATGCAATGGCTCAACCGATTACAATGATTGCGCGGAAAGCACAACCTTGCAGATTCAGATCTCTTCCCGGAAGTTTTCGTTTTATGGAACGAAATAAATAGTGAAAAATAACAAATTCTCGTGAATGAGCTGTTAGATTTCGGTATCGTGGAAAAAAACAAAAAAACTACAAAGGTTGTATGATTCCCGCTTTCCATATCGCTTATTACCTCCCAAATATTTGCGCATTAAGCCTCAAATCAAACTTTACTCTAAAGTGCACATAAAACCGTTATGCCTGTTACATATAAAGGGGATCTGCCAAACAAACAAACAAATAGGTGGGACATGCAGTCAAACAGTTGGATATACAAATAAATGAGTGCTACAATACTAATTTAATAACGCCATAATAGTACCACAATTTGCAATTCAAAAATTTTCAAATAGATTTGAAAACGCATAAAAAGAGGATAAACTTCCAACAGAGTTTACTCCGACTGCAAGCATCAGCATTATCGCAAATTTCCTATACTCAAAGCAACAACAACTCCAAGTTATAAGCAGTGCATACTGACTAGGAATTTGCAACAAAACGCCTAATGGATGCGAGGTAGTATAACTTCGGCAACGAAACCCGCTATTGTTTATAGCCATCCCTTCTCCATTTTATCTATAACATTTCGGTTATATTTAATGGAACTTCTTTTTAGGTAAATTCAAATATAATCTAAATCAATTTTTTCCTCCCTTTGTATTATATCATCGATCAAAAACATGATAAAAACCAACCTGCATGGCTCGCCGGGATTCGTTTCGATGGTACGTTGCCAAGTGAACGAATCTGGTTGCACGACGTCGGTCATGCTTGTAAGCTGTAAGAGATGGAGCAAACTCGATGAAGAGGAGGTAGTCGAATCGCCGGCCAATCAAAGCGACAGCGATTCGTCGCCGTGGATGGATGTATGGAAAGCGTCGTTCCTCGTGACGCAATAGCACCACCACGCAACGACTCCGCCCACTTCCACAATGCTATCGCGTCCGTAGAGAAAATCCACTATTGCTATAGCCGGTCCCCTAAATAGTTCATTAGCTGAGTATTTCATATCGGCAAAGAATGTCTCTATAAATATAAAAAAACAACTGCTGCATAAATTCAAAAACGTCCTTCCTAGGAATAACAAAGAAATTGCCGCAATATAAGAATAAGATGACGCTAAACGAAACTTGAGAAATACATAGAAAGATATTAAATGCAATATGTTTGCCGCAAAATACTTAAACATCTGCGCATTCCAAGTACACCTTTTTCTTCAATTCCTTCCCTACCTCATTTTATTCTAAATTGTATGCCTAAATATGTTCTTTTGTGGCCCCTATTTCCTGCAGGAATTTTCAACCGCAGACGAAACCATGAGAGAACAACATCTTGACAGCTGCACCTCACTGAAAGCATTTTTCAATCAGCCTGGAATGAAGATATTTTAGCATTTTGAAATTTAATGCATATGGAAGGAGAAAAAAGAAAAAACCCCGTGCTAATTCCCCACCCTCCCCCAATTCATTCCTTGTGATTTATATTATTCAATAAATTTCCGTGCCGAATCAACATTTCATCAAACGAACACATGACCGCTTCATAAGTGGCACTCTGTAGACTGTATATGAAAAAGAAACAACATTCCAATTCATTACAAATATCAACGCGAACATCATGCATCAAGTGGCGTCATAGAAAACAGATGGCTCTCAGAAATAAAAAAATAAACTTAGCGGTATAGAATGAATAATTTCTTACCCAAGAATCGAATAAGGAACTTTTTTTGCTAATAATATCGATTTAAACAAAAATTTATGCATAAAAAAGATGTGTTCTGATGTAATGAACACAACAGAGAAAGAAAATTTGAAACTAAAAGATGAATTACTTGGAAATGGAGAATACTGATAAAAGCATAAATTCATGAAAGGATCCCAACGGGAGTATATTGATGAAACCTCTATGATGACGAAGAGGTGAATTTGAACGGCGATGCGTTCGCGCGAAATTTAAAAACGGTTTATCTAGGACTTAAAAGGGCATCCCTTAGTGGACGAACTGCAAACTGATGACAATAAGGTAGATGGCGAATTTAGGCATAGGCGGCTACAGTTATTGAAATCTGTATTAAAGAGCAACACCCCACGCAGGAGATCACGTAAAAACACAAATACATATTTATTTATTTATATTTATATAAACACGAGACGATGAGAAGAGCATTCTCTATTTAGTAAGCAAGATTGAGCCTACTTATGTCATCAACTATGGCCCTCAACATCAATATTAACACAAATGTAAGCAAGTTGTTACACAAAATGACCATCACAACGATCACAAAAACTCATTTGATCATAACACACCGCTCGTTAAATATATTTTTAACACTTCAAAGCAAACTAGGGGACTCTTACAGCCGTTACGCCTTAGCCAACTACCTAAATATTTCTCAGGCATTCGGTAAATAGGTAAAGAGATTAAGGGTGTCGGATCAAGACTCCCAGCATCCCATATATAACTCACGGGCTCGATACATTTTGAACTGATCTTCATGCAACGTTACTTTGTCGATTTAAAACATGCAAAATAAAAATATCAATGTTATTTTTGGTCGTGTCTGCTTAAAGAAATTCCAGTTCCCAAGTGTCCGCATCACATCCCGGTAGAGATGGGTAAGTTTCCTCCAAGTGGTGGAAGCCAAAAACATCGCTATTCCTGTTCGCTATGCTCAAAAATCCGGGAAAAAAGTTTTCAAAGTTTTATACAACAATACTATTAATACAGGTATAATAATGGTATAGGTGTAGGTAAAATAAGACATTCTATATAAAAGTACTGAAAAAACCGATCGAAAATAATGAGAAGTCGATTGCTCAAAGATTTAGCTTCTGCAACAAGTTGCCAGCTTTAACACAACACGATACTATTTAGTTGGCTCATTGAGTCTCGAAAGTAAACAATAAAGAACGCAAACCAGTCGAGAAGCAAGCACTCTGCACTTTTGCTCGCATTGAAATCTTCCTCCCTATTTTATCATCTAATAGAACAAGTAAATTTTTTTAATATAATCTTCGAGAAAAATTATTGATAATAAAGAATTTTAGGAAAAATAAGATCTCCATCGTATTAAATATGGGCAATTACCTAGCCTTCCCCTCCTCCTCCCCTCCCCCCCCCCCCCCCCCCCCCCCCCCACCCCCCCCCCCCCCCCCCCCCCCCCCCCCCATCTCTCCAGCTAATATGAATACAATTAGGAGTAGAGAGATGGGAGGTGGAGAACTAGGTACATCATGTACTGCATTCGTTATATATAGCCAATCTTGTTCACAAACTATGCAATGAACGAAATCCAAAGAATATTCATAAAAACAAAGTTTCATATCTTTGAAAGCGATAAAAGGATAGCACATTTCTTCGCAATAAAGTACTTCTTTGCTTTCTCTACTTCCCTATCAAATACGCCAATTCAAAAGTTTTCGGTGACCGATTGCCACATTCAATTCTCTAAAACATTTTCTACCTCACAAATTCCCACACAACATTTCATGAAAGTTCATTGGTACCACCATTCTATTCTAGGTGAACCAAAAAGAAAAGCTCAAAGAAATTCGCTTAAAGTTAATATTCGTTTGTGAATTCATTTCCCACGAACATACCCTAGAGTTTGGAAACAGCAGTAATATTTTCTGCTTTAGAATCTAAAGCAGCATGAATCAACAAGTCCCTAATTTAGTGCCCATAGGGAGACCATTTCCCAAATGTTTGCGCTGTTACTCATGTCCCGACAAATTGCTTCTCGACCAAGTGGAAATTTCTTTTCCCGCATTACAGTACTAGCTTCATTTGAGCCCCTCTCCTTCCTTCACTTCGTCGAAAGAAACCTAAGGCTGTTTTTTACTTTCATTTCGCTGCAAATCCTGAACACTTGTTTCCTTCCTCGATTTTTCATCATTCTCTCTGTCTGTCGTCTTTATCTACATGCTCATTTTCTGCATATACGACACCTCATTGTGCAATGTAAAGGTATCCTCTTTTCTCAGCAAAATCTCTCAATTCCTATCGCATTTTCTAATTTCTTTCTTTTATTTCCATTTTACTTCAGAAAAAAAACAAAAAACAAATAGTATTCAATAAAATTTCAGTTCCTATAGAGAGGTATTCGTAATATAGTGTCGTTTATACTCTTAAAGTGGTTATGATGCAATATTGGAAAAAAATAGCATCGAAACAAATTCGACTATTAAACAATCGAGGGAAATTGAAGCAGTACCTCCCAAGAAGAATATGAATACATAACAAAGGAAGTGATCCCGATGATGATCATCTCGAAGATATGCTTGATCAAGAACACCGAAAAGAACACAACCACTAAAGCACAAATACCACCCACGTTTACAAAAAAAAAAACACCACGGTTAAGACTCTCAAGCCCAAGAGTTTCCTCTTAACAAAACCTCGACGCTTCCCCCCCGCCTCCCATCTTCTCCCCTGGGCAAGCGTGGGGAATTTTTTTAAAACGAAAGACAATTTTCCTAGAGATTAAAATGCACTAGTTCAACTGAAAAAAAAAACCCCCCCCCCTCTCCTAAGCTCTATGAGAACTAGTTCGATCCTAACAATATCCCTTTCATCATAAAACTCGAATAATGGCTTACTTTCAGATGTTCAGTAGTTCTATACTGGTGCTATACTACGGCAAATACTTGAGGGAATATATTCCCCTCCATTAAAAAAACTTTCCGAATCCTCTCTCCTATAATATCAAGTGAAGTTCCTAACTTCGTTGATTTTATTTAAAGGAAAAGAACCATAACACCTCTTCCCCCCCTGCCATAAAAATTTTGTCATTCCCCTTTCTTCTACGTCACATAAAAGAAAGCCCCTCCCATCAGCTCACTAATATCACCCACAGCATCATCATATAGCAAATAATCACGCTTGGCATAAAGGTAAGAACAAAGGTATGGTCAGCATGAAGGATAAGCGAAGAGAGATGAATGTAAACTGCGAACTTCGTCAGGGAGGATATTGAGAGAGACTACTAAGAATAGTGATAACATTATGGTATCGATTATAATGACGTCTCGGCTGTGATCGGAATCGGCGTCGAATTCCACCTATGATCATATGAAGATCGATTAAATGTAATCCCGATGTGCAAGAGGTAAAAGGTGATTGCTCGATTTAAAGCAGAATCAACCCATTTCCATATGATAGATCAAATACGCTCCCCATTATTAAGATTAAGACCAAAATAGGATTCGATCAGACTCATACAGCCACCAGCGAAAATAATAGAAGTTTCTTTTGAATATGTTGATTATATGAATATGAGAAAATGGCACATTATCGAAGAGCATAAAAGACCTGCAAAGAAGGATAAACGCACAAGGATGGGTGGAAATATCGAGTGGAAGGCCTTTTATCATTCTTCTTTGTAATTTACTGACCAAATCGAGCAAGTTATTGAAAAACCTCTTATTCCAAATGGCAGCGCTCTTTTCCTTTCTCTGTCAAGCGGGTAAATTCTGGTACTTTAAAAGAAACCCTCCAGCCAGCACCGAGGAATTATGAGCCCCTTGAAAAACTTGGAAAGAACATCGTTTGTGCACCCATTTGTTATCATCAGAAATTTCCCAAAACTTTCTAGGAAGAAATAGGACCCTTCTTCCAAAATAACCACACCTTCGACAAGATCAAATAAATTAAATATTAGCTGCCAAACCACTAAGGAAAATTAAATTTACGAAATAGGACGCACTTCAGGTCACTCTTACTTTTGAAGAACGCGATGATGACTCATCGTAGGGTAACAGTAGCCACTATTACTAACTCGTAGGTACGACAAATTCTTACACATCTTAATGTATCCTTGACCAGCTTTCCTCGTTTAAGTGGAAGCCGATGTCTTTCTTCACAGATTCAAAACGTCACAAGATTTACAAGAAGCCGACAGTAGATGACCAGTCTAATAATGACCATCTCAGGTCGTTCCCGGAAAATTCCATAAACCAAACATGAAATATACGAAAAACTATACAAGAAGTTTCCAATTGAAATCCACTAATTCACTTCTTTTCTCCACATCCCCTCCCCTCTCTCAAAAAAAAAGAGTTGCAAAATCAGATGGTGGAAGGGAGGGGGTGGAACGAAGAGGAAACAAATAAAGACACAACTTTGCGTTTCTTAGAAATGCACACGCTATAGAAAATGATGACGCGTGCAATTTATCTATCAACAATTTTTTATGATAAGAGGCGTCTTTTCAAAGACATTCAACGGTGCACTTTCCACTCAACAAAACTATTGCGTATCGAATGCTCTACATGGTCGAAAATGATCGACATCGAATACATTCGTCAACGTTAGAAATCGATGCATAAGCAATAAGAAAATAGTTACAGGTATGTATATTTAGTTATAGGTGTGCACATTTATTGCCTTGTTGAAGACGTTTGAAAGAGATGGCATTCAATGGAGAACAGCAGGGGGAGGGGAGGGGGGGAGGGGGAGGAGGAGAGAAAATATCGGCCTTTGAAACCTAAAAGATAGGAAAATCCTGGAATTCAAAAATAAAAAAATCCTCAATTGCCACCCATAAATTACACTTCAATTCTAAATAAAGGCGAATTTCCGAATTTTCTTAATAAGAAATAAGATTTACGCGAAATTTGTTGCCCATATATCAGTGGATGAGAAAAAGATAAAAAGGATTTGCAATAAGCGGAAATGGAATCGGCAACGAATACGATGAGATTGAAAAACGTTTCATAGAAATATCACATGTATACATAACATGAATTATATAAGCAGAAGCTAGAAGATAAAGCCACAATATCTTCCATACGTCGCTTTAATCAAAGATCATATGGAAATGCAAATTGCAAGATACATCGAAGAAAGGAATTAAGTGCCGGGGAAATTTACATATTCGTGAGGAGGAAACTGAAAAACGGAAGTGATTATGACTATTTTTTTCGTTCAAAAAGAATTAAACATATTCCATCTCAATGTTTTAATGATTGAACTTATTAAGAAAATTATAAAAATCTTCCAACTTTTTCATTCCATCTCATAAAACCTTGTCGAAAACTTCAAAAATTTCTTTTTAATTCATTAAAAAATCGAAAATTTCCACATAAAATAAAGTTTAGACCGTCTTATCTCTAATACATTCACTTGAAAATATAAAACGATCTAACAATCGAATATTGAAGTCAGTTATGATTCACACAATAAAACAATTTCATCTGAAGCAATCGTTTACAATGACGCTATATAAAAGAAGTGGGTGTAACTTCCGCATAGATCAAACATATTTTATAAGCCTACAACCACACACACACACAATAGTGCGTCAATGAATAATAGTCAAAACTCAATACGCAATATGAATACTAGCATATTGATTTCCTTCATTCTAAATATAACTTCTCCACTCATTTATTTATGTATATTTTTTTCTTCTTATGGAAAATCCTTTCATCGGAACGGAAGACAATTTTTTAATCGCATATTTTTCAAAGTAAATTAATGTATTTATGGAAATGCGATAGTATTTATAATTTTTTTTTTTTGAAACAACAAGTTTTAGTCTACAAACTTTTTATACAAATAATATTGCAAGGTGCACAGGCTAGGATACAAGTACTCAGGTACATAGGCTAGGATACAGGTACTCAGGTACACAGGCTAGGATACAGGTACTCAGGTACATAGGTTAGGATACAGGTGTTCAGGTACATAGGCTAGGATACAGGTGCTCAGGCACCTAAGCTAGGATATATAGGTACTCAGGTACATAGGCTAGGGTATATAGGTAATCAAGTACATAAGCTGGAATTATCGGTAATTCATTACCTCTAGAATGGGTAAATGTGGTCCGGAAGAAACCTCTCGTTATTCATACATCTCAAATCCATTTGAATTTGTTTCCATTTATTGCTAATCACTTATTATTCGCTTTCTTTTCATTTCGCCGATATTTAATACTTTATTGAAAATCATATTTTAAAATAACGCATATCATTATTATAATTACTAGAACACTATGCTTCAGTTATTATTATATCACTTTAACAGCTGCACATCATTCTTTTGTTTGCTTCTGGATTTTTTAAAACCCTTCTTCGCATTTATAAGTGCATTTCAATGATATCAAAACATCTCCTCACCTACATAAAACAGAAGAAAAAGCCTACCGGCAATGCTTTAAGGCGAAATACGTTCAGCAAGAAATTATGGCAAAGACAGAAGGAAATTTCGGCCAAGACAAAAATGAATTATGACAAAGACAAAAACAAATTTTGACCAAGGCAAAAATGAATAATGGCAAAGAAAAAAAACAGGAAATGGCTCATTTTCGGTGGACGTAGGAAAATTTCAAAGACAGGAGACAGGGGCATATAAAAGTTGGGCGTAATTTGAAGCAAACGCTCATCAAATATGCCTATTTTTTAAGCATCTTTACAAAATTTTCGTAAACCGCGCATTAAGACAATATCTTCACCTGTACAACTACAACCAGCTGACCAGATGGAAGATCAGAGTGCTCTCTAAACCCCAGGGGTTCAACTTGGAATTACTGTAGCAAAGAACTTAAATATTTCTTTAGTTCTTCGTTATGTTCATTTGATCGAATTTACGATTTAAAAAAAAAACTTAAGAAGACATCATTTTCTTCTCCTGTATAATGCTCTATTCTCCATATATCATAATATAAACTTTACATTTCTTTTCCCGCAAAGAAATCTTTACAAAGGTATTGCGGACACGTATGTATGCGTAAATGTGTGGTAATTTAACCTTCGAACCAACTAAACCGATTAATTGGTATAAAATATACCGCAAAAATACCTTAAAAAACCTATTCCGAACCGACTACCGATCCTTCTTTTGTGTGCTAACATTTAAAGCATCAAATAATGCTAAACGAATCAGTACGTATTTACACTTTTCAATGAGCGGCAGCCGATCCACTAAAGTAATCCTCCATAATGAACGACGCAATAAAATACGCAAATTAGCCCCATTTCATATGCGATCAAATGCCGTCTCAACCTTAATTTAAATCAAAGATGCATCCCCTTTCCCCCTTGGGCCTTCAATTGTTAAGCTTGGGTAGTTGCCTGCTGAAAGGTTATGCGACTCACATAATTCTACGAATGCCCGAATCTTGGCTATGATTCCTAAACCTATCTTTACGTCAATAATGCTTTATTGCGGCTTACCTATGTGTACGATGGAATGATTCAGCACGCAGTGTTGCCTCTGATAAAATGCTTCACAGTTCTCGTTGACTAGTTTTTTCATCATGGAGCACTCGCCGTGCAGCTTTGCTGCTCCATCAATACTGGGGAATGTGAGTTAAAGCCGGTTCCGATCGCGATCGGCTCCGACTCTAACTTTTAGTCATGTGGAGAGCATTAAGCCTGGCTCCGATCTCATTTGGGCATTAGAACTGGGATCGACTCTCCCCCTTCTTCACGCGCAACAATGAACCATTGGATCGCTTAAAAACAGCCCTCGTTTATCAATGATAGTTGCTCAAATTGCTGAAGTACTGAAACAATTCTGCCTACATAAGATAGACACCTGTGCTATGGAAAGTGAGAAAGCGCGCCAAGGAAATTGCCAGAGATGTGCTTTTTGTAAGACAATCTAACAGACCAAACTCTTGACGCGTTCACCTGCATAATTGATCGTCTGCATTGTGCCTAAATCAAAAGAAAAAAATCGTTTTTACACTACATTTAGTTATTACAAAGGAAATTTGCATATGCAAATTTTTAACATCTTTGAGCATTTACCTCATATAAATAACAAGAAATCGGAGTGAAATCTGAGTTGGGAATTATATTAATTAAAACTATACAACTCAGTGAAAAACACAAACATTTACGTGACCATGCATAGATGCAACAAACATGAATTTACATATATGCAAAAACACGACAATGTACTTTAATAAAAAACAGTTATAAACAAGTCATATAAGTAATCATTGCAAGGCAAATCAATGATAACGATAGAAGACAACTCGATACCTCCCCATCTTTCATTGAAACCCCTCTAGCTATCTAGGCAGCAAGGTGCTCATACTGAAAATGCATGGTGCGAAATCGATTTTTATAAGGGAACGCTTAGAGATTTGGGAAGCCCGCAGAGCCTATTTGAAAGAAAAAAAATCGAGAATTTCGATCGTTTTGTGCTGATAGCCAAAATTAGCGAACTTTCAAAAACGGATTTCCGAAGTCCGTAAAAGCTAAAATACATTTGCATAAATCTTAATGTTATGTCCAAGCCCAAAGTGATTCAGCTCGCTATTACCGTCATTGTTCGTATAAAACCCCTCCCCTTCACCTATAATACACCTAGTTTATTGATGATTTTCCAAAGATAACCTCAAAATTAGATGGAAGAATTGTTTGGGCGATGATTAAAGGGTTATTCGATGAAGTGTGACTTCAACCTCAAATTCGAGAAGTTGAAGAAGATAAAGCAAAGCAACAATGATGCTAAAGCAAAAGCAGAGAAGTGTGGCCCACACTCACAAACTGCTTGCTAGACACATCCCTCGCGTGTTCACACACACACTCGCCAACCGCTACGCATTTCATCGCTTTTGCCGCTCTCATCCTACCGTATCGACGCAATCAACTCATTGTGGTTTCCTTCAACGATTGTTTGCTGAAGCGCCAAATTCAAAAATCCAACCTTGATTGCATCAACCTCACACACGAAATTTTTGAAAAGGCAGTAGCTCTGCGACAAAGGCAGTAGTCGCAGAAAATATCTCCATACATCTGGAATATACTGCCATCCGTCCCCCTCGTAGATCTAAGGTTTTACGATGATTTGACTCTTGCTTTGTATACAGCAGTTGAGAGACCACGAGCACTTAATGATATCTCCAACAGAAACTTACATAAAAGAATCGAACAATTCTATGAATTTGATCCAGAAATTCCTTCTTTTCATCCTTTCTTCCTCATACCTCTCTTCCTAGTGCCACCTAGCTGGTGATTGCCTCTCTCTGTTCCTCGTTCCTCACATCTCCCTTCCCAGTGCCACCTAGTTGGTGATAAAAACGAAGAATAAGCTTAAACGTTTTCTATCACAACTGAGCGAATTGTAACAATCATTGGTTTGCTGATTTGTGTACATATAAGCGTCTGTGCAAATGCCCGTCTTTGAGCGAAGATATGTGTGTGTGTCATGTGCACAAATAGATGCCAGCACTATCCCCTCACAATTAAAGGTGACCGCAAAGAGCTATCAACTTTGTTTTACATATTTCTATAAACCCTTGCATATTACTTGGGTTATATAACCCAAAAAGTACTTCACTGACACAAAAAATGAGTTTTCTGTTAAGAACACTTTGAATGTGATCTCTTCGCCCTTCGTCCCCCCTCCCACCCCCCTATTCTCCTTTCTCCTTTCTCCTTTTCCACACCATTTCTGTTTTTCCTTTCGTTATCTTTCTACTGTCTTTCTTTATATTCTTATCACTTTTGCATGCTTTCTCACTTCCGCATAATGAGAAAAACATAAATAAATACGACGACTTCTAGCAAATGCATTCAAACCATATTAGCAATGTAAAGAATACTTGTGCAAAATTTACAGAAATCTTTTTTGCACCCTCCTCACTTTCGTCTCTCCCCCTCTACTATATCCCTACGTTCATATCAGTTGCAATAAAAAACTTAGCTGGATGCCAAATCAACCCTTATGTGAGATGAACCCTCAATTTGCGTTCACTTCATCAACGAGTTTTACTCATTACCAATAAATAATGAAACATTTAAAATCAAAAAACAATAATTTGAGTGGTCGATTATTCGCAAAGAAAAAGAATTCTTCAAGACAAACAGAATTATTCTGCAATCTGATTGATGCAAAAACAGTCTGACTCATTGCAAAATGTTTGCAAATTACTATATGTCTTTAATCTTCTTAACTCTAACTCTCCAAAAATATAGTGCTGCTATAGATTTTATATGGTTCCCGCACCGACGCTACACATAACCTCCGCCCCTTTCCCTTATATTTGGTACAAACGACATAGACAAATAGACGGACTCACTGGAAAGTCGGGAAGTATGAAGGATGTCGGAAAGTCTGGGAAAGTCTGCAGGATGTCCAGAAAGTCTGAAGGACGTCCGGAAAGTTTGGAGGATGTTCGGAAAGTTTGGAGGACGTCCAGAAAGTCTGGATGATGTTGGAAAGTTCCGAAAGCAATTTTACATTAACCTTTATAATACATACACGAACAAGAATCAATCGAATCAAAGACAAAAAAAGAAGAAACATATTAACTTAAAAAATATATATAAATGAAGAAAAAAGAAAACATACATAAAGCCTCTGTATTTCTCGCTCTCTCTCAAACAAGGAAGGCTTTCTTTCACAGATATATTATATCGTACAACTCGAAAAAATGTAAAAAAGAAAAAAGAAAAAGCAGTTCAATGAGCGCCAATACTAATTTCAATACTCATCGACTATATAATATTTAATTATCAAATTAAACAACAAAAATATATAATAAAACATCAATTCCCATAAGATGAACAATAATAATCGGTGTTTATAATTTTTTAAATTAACAATATCATTGATCAACTAAGATACATAAGATGGTATCTCATAGATTCAAATACCAGTAACGAATAGCCGCTAAATCGATATAAGAAAATCAAACTAATCTATGAGAAATATTTATCGAAGGAAAACCGTCTCAACGTCCTTTCCACCCCTCCCCCCCCCCTCTTTCTCCCACCTGCTGTTTTCCCGTCCGATCCCTATCTCTAAATTTTTCGGGTAATTTTTGGGCAATGGAATTTTCCGGGTAATCACTTTGGTCAATAACAAATTGGACGCATACTTGGAAGCATATTCGGTAAGCGAATGAAAATAAAACATAACAGCAAGCCGTCGCAATGGATAGCGAAAAAAATGATAAAACGTTATTCAACTACTCGATACATTCACTATTAAGCGAGAAGCGCAGCGCCCACCTACAACACCGGGAAACGGTATACTTCGGTAGCCAGTGGCAATCTTCTCCCAAGTGCGCGCCTACTCAATTGTTATCATTCTACCTTATCTTTATACTTGAAAGGTGCTCAAACAATCGAAACGGCCGAAACGTTTTCCTGCTACAACGAACTCCTTTCTGGATTCTTACATTAGTGATCAGGATTTGCCATTACGGTCAATTCAGTCATTCCGGTTTTCAGTGATACAAATTCCATAAAACATTGCTTGAGCCACATAAAAGATGACATGGACAGAAAAACAAACTTTAGAAACTAAAAAAATTAAATCCAAAAAAAAGAACTCCATTCACAGACGCTTATTCACTCACTGATATATTCGAAAAAGTGATGAGCATTTAAGAGACAGAGGGAAGGAGAGACGGAGAGAGAGAGAAATGAAAAGGAGGAAAAAAGAACAAGAGAGTGGGAAGAGAAAAAGAGGAGGACAACGAAAGATGAGAAAGAAAGAGGGCAAAAGAAAAAACGGAAGAAACGAGCGAATATTAAAACAACAAAAGAAAGAAAAGAAAAGAAAACAATTTTCTGTTTGAAAAAATCCACCTATTCTCGTCATCAATATGATCACATACAGAATAATTCATCAAAAAAAGACGAACATCTAATAACGATTAGAAAATTAAAAAAAAGTCGATACAAACAAAACTTCCGGAAATAAACAAAAACTTTCTATGAAAATAATTCCTTTCACAGCAAAAAATTCTCTCATAAAAATGACGCTCATACTTGAGAATATAATAGCAATTATTTGTTAATATATCCGGCAAGCAACATCTGTCTATTTCATTGGCCAATAAATATTAAAAAAATTTTTCATCGGCCAATAAATGCAAGAAAAACTTCACTGGCCAATAAATATTTGAACTTTTCACGGCCAACAAATAAGAAAAAAATAAATATTTGAACTTTTCACTGGCCAATAAATAAGAAAAAAACAAATAAAATTTGAACTTTTCACTGGCCAACAAATAAGAAAAATTTCGTTGGCCAAGAAAAATTTTTCGTCGGCCAAAAATAAATATAAGAAAAACTATGCGACGATTGTTTTCATTTTAAATGAATATAATCAATCAGCCAACACTATTTATTGCATGCCGAAGATAAAAGAAAGCAAAAACAAAACAGTGAGGCTTTTACAAAGAGCAAAAATAAACAGCAAACGCACGGGCATGAAGCAATGTGCACGAACGGCTTTGGCCAAAAGAACGACATTTACTTACCATCTCATAGAGAGGCAGTCGTTTAAGCTCCCACCTCATGGAAGAATCAAACTCACTTTCTTAGTGCACAAATCACTCGTTTGGCTATTCGAGGGGATTTCCGTATGACTATTCGAGGGGATTTCCGTATGACTATTTGAGGGGATTTCCCTCCTAAGGATATTATATAAAAATATCACTTTCTAATATTTAAAAATCTGGATCAACACAACTACATATTTCCCTCATTTACCGATCATATGCAAAAATTGGAAACCTTACGAACAATATGAGATGACAAGATCAACGTCGAAAAAAAACCAACACAGATAGAACAGACGCTATCTACCAACGAGAAATATCACTTGTTGAAAAATTCGCAAAATGGCGGAAATAAATACGAGCAGATTTTTTAATTTCATAGAAAAAAAAAACGAATCGTTTGCATGAAAAATTCCATCAAAAATTTTTCAAAACTTTCGACGCGAAAAAAATTGTATACCAACATAACTTTCCGAAAACAATTTGAATCGATAAAAAGATCTCGAAAATTGGCACAGTGCCAAGATGCAATTTTTTCTCGTGGATTTTTTCAAACAAAGTAGTGCGCAATAAGAAAAGATTTTGGGATTGGAGGACCGGAAATGTGGAGAGGAGAAAGGATTCTTCGCAACGAAGTAGTCAAGCCTCGATCCCAGAAGCATATGCTACTTCTTTACGACTAACCGAACACCTATCGATTGCGCCAAATAGCAATCAACCGTCTGTGATGAGAAGCATCTCATTTACGGTTTCTTTTTCGGAATATCCTCGTATGCGGGTGGTGCATCCTCCATCTCAGTACCAGTCGACGTGAACTCCAACGGTGAGTCGTCTTCATCTGACTGGCTCAACGTGAGGGGGGCATTCCTCCACGAATGTGATATATCTCGGGATGAGACCGCCCGTATATGCCTCTGTGCACTGCCCAGCCGTGGATCCCTTCAATAAAACAATCATGGTACTCGATATCTTCCATATTTCTGGTGCCACTGATGAAAGAATCTCTCAATGATCCCTCCAACCAACCAGCTACAAATAACTGCATTCTATATAGCCGTAGATGACGAATGGTAACCCCATGTATCTATCAAAGTTCGTCAATCCGTTGCACCAATTTCAGGTCAACCCAGACAGCTACGTTTTGCATGCTCATGAAAGCTACAGAATGAAAGCAAACCCCCTACACAATGCCACTTGCATTTCATATTCGATTCACTCATTGACCTCCCACTTCGCTGTTAGGTGGATCGGCGAACGTAAAATGTATTGAAACACCAGACGTGAACCATTGCCAATATTTATTTCTTGGTGATGTCCAGCAATGATTCCACAAGACTGAAAAAAAAGGAAAATGGATGAAAAAAGTTCATAAAGAACATACGAAGGTATAGCAGGAAGGTTACATTCGCTGATTTCTGAGTAATGAGGAGGAGGCGGCAGATCGGCAGTCGCAGCAAGTCGTTCTTGAACCGACATTGAACTGTTTATCATAAGATTATCGTCCTCCTTATCTTCTAAAAATATTCGCTCGATCACTATTTACTTGCGAATTTCTTCAAAATATTGGTCGACACAGAAAAAGAACTGCGAGCGATATGAGTTCTGACATTGCTCTTCATTTTTTTCATAAAAATGATCATTTCCTCCTTCATCCGAAATCATGACATTCGGTTCTCCAGATCTCCCCTCTCCCCTACCTCCTCCCTCATCTCATTTTATTACTGCCCCTATAAAAAAATCGGCAAGAAACGACCCAATTAACCAGCTCCTTCAAATTACGGTTAGATAGTTTGTCAACTCAGCCCTTCACCTCACTATTAAGGCATTATTACAATACAAATAATGCACCTATCAGTAAAGCACTCAGCATCATAGAGCGAAACGAACTTTATTTGATTTTTAACTCGGCTATATTTTGTTTTCAAAGCAACATACCGAATTCATCGTTACCTATATGTATTGGCCTATGCGTCCAACCGGTGTGCTCACGGAATTCCTTCTTCTGTGATGATGCACCACTTCCAGAAGAATGCCGTTTTGTGCCTCCATCTGAATGGCTTCTCGTATGCACCACATCGCTCGACGATTGTGCCCGCTTTTCACGCGGTGGACCCTGATCCGAGGATGTGCTCGTCTTCAACTGTTACTTTCATTTACTTTTCACCTCTTCATTGCTTATTTTCATCCAGATGAGTAAACAAAACAGTTAAAAGCGGTGATATCGGTCCACTATCAGCCTGTTATCAAACGGGCCCGACGTAACCGCATTCAACGTTTTGTATCTCATAAAAAAGTACCAAAGATAAACGGTACAATTCTCCTCCTTCGAATGGTGGCGAGATTTAGAGGTGTAGAAGCAATAATTAGAGCTGCGAGAAAGAAAGGCATCAATTCGAAATCCAATATCCCACGAGAAAACGATCAAATAATATATAAAAACATGTAAATCTCCAATATCCAGAACTAGACCTTACAAGGTTCATATCGATGCTGCCAGCAACGAGTTGTTCATTGAGCTCCTTGCAGCTCTGCAATAAGTTGAGAGCACTCTGCGTTTTATCGAGACCAGATGAGGTTTTCGTCTCATTCGAACGACATCCATAATTGTACCCACTCTGCTATAAACGAAATGCTAATCATTAAAATGTTGGAAAAAATCGGTAAATCAAAATAGTGATTATTGACCTTGCACTTACCGATTACTGACGTTGGACATGAACAATACTTCATGCACTGTTTTATTCACTCACCCTACACAGATCACTATTGCTGCATAATCGTTACACTCGACTTACTCAACCAAATGGGTACGATAGATTCCAGATTTACTGAATTTAAATTATATTGCAATTTCGAATATGATATGAAGAATTTAAGTTCCCATGAGCGGTGACAAGGCCATATTTATAAAGAAAATCCCCATTTGAAGGAGAAAAAGGCATCAAATTCCACGCCAACATAGATGACGGAATAAATTCTATAATCAAAAATGGTCCACTTGAATATCGTTGATGAAAACAAATTACGACTAACTGAAGGAAAGGAAAGGAATTTCTATTCACTCTCCCTTCTCCTCCCCAAAGCGGTAATGGCACGCCTATGTTTGAAAAGTATGGATGAGCCATGACTGCTCGGGGAGATGGAGAGGGGGATGAATGTGCCACTTCAGGTCATCATCAAAAAAAACCCCGTCAACGACAAACAAAGATCCCTATTCAACGAGAATTTCGACAAAAACTCACTCATTGAATAAAATTAAAACTTTTGAACTGAAATGAAATAAAAACCAACACCGCGAGTCAATTCACGACGTAACCAATCCTCCAAACAGAAGAGACTCTCTTGTGCGAATCGTTCTTTCGCAACCACCTCAAAAAAAATATTTTTATTTCATTCCGTAAACTAATCTGAATTCTTCTTCATAATCCAGCAAGTCAAAACGAAAAATACAAAAGAATGCGTTTAAAACATAGAAAACGATTTCGACTAATCAAAATCAGTCGAAAGGAAAAAACAGAAAATGAAATATAATCGAGAAATATCTTCACCATCTCATTTATCTAAATAGAAATTATGAATGGACGAATGATGATAAGTGATAAAACGACAAGAAAATTGAAAAAGATAACATTTACCTCGTAGATATCACGATTGTTGCGAATCAGATTTACAAGTGATTTCAGCATTATGTAAGGTTTAAAAACGTTCGAATCCCGTTGTCCAAGCACCTGAGCGAAGAAACCTCTATATTTGTGATCCTCTGAAAGAAACGCGATGAAGTTAACTAGAAGGTCTTACACAATATCATAAAACCTTAAATGTCAGCCACTGAAAATATCTTTCGACAAGCGTGCTACCTTCTACTTTTGTCGACCTGTGTTAGTAGGGATGTTGTATCTGTGGACTTACAATGTCCACCTTTGCAGCCACCTCTTGAAAAATTTCCGGTGTAAGAACCCTCACTTCAGGATGGATTTTAAATATTGCAAGAAACAGTGCAATCTGCATATGCAAAATTGCAGTGCAACTCATAACATAAGGATACAAGTTATTTTGGATTTGCAAACTACGCCGCGATGAGGGCCTCACTTCGCGTATATATAGGTTTATTTACCCGTCTAATTTCAACCTGGGAATCGCTGCAATTTGAGATACAACATTCAGAGAGCGTATTCCACATCATAAGCTCGTTTCTGTACCAGTTCCCAACCTAGCCCACGCGTCACTTTAGTTCATATACGTGATAAATTAGAAGCAAAGCACAGTACCCACTTAAAAACAATGAAGTATAAGTTGAGATCGCAAGGATTTAACCGATGAGAAATGAGCAAAACAGCGCCTACAACTTAAATATAGCCAGAAAAGTGTCACAATAAAGTAAATAAACAAAGAGCAGTATCGCAAATTTTGATCGCCTTAGATTTATTTTCACATAACATCGCGTGCGAAATCTTCGTCGAATACCATATCAAAACTGCTTTTTTTCTATTGCAAAGCGACACCATCAACTTCTAAAGGAATTAAGCGCTTATATATTCCTACAAATTTGTGGAATTCTTCAATGATCAGGATCAGAAAAAAACAGAAAAAAAACAAAAAAATAAGGACAATTTTTTCAGAACAAACTAAAGCGCATTACTATGCTTTTTATTATTAGTAAGAATTCATGCTTTCTGCTGACCTAACAAATGGAATTGTAAAAGCGTATATGGTAACACTTACTCGATTTGTTCTTTCACTTTTTTATCACACTGTAATGAGCAATAAAAAATAAAGCACAAAAATTATAACAAACCTGTGCCGATTAAAGCAATGCGCTGCCTTTTCGCTTTTAATGAATCGGGTATAAAAATAACACTTTCGAATATATCGACCGCATGCTTCACCTCTGCTGGAGTAAACATTGCCTGAAATAATAAATTGAGATCCACTTCTGTCCTCATAAGCAACTTCACCGTCGTTCAAATAGCATTCACAAAAATGGAACAACTCAAACCGACGATTTACGAGCGCACATTTCTCTGTTACAGAATTTATCAACCCAACCTCCCCTCAGCCTCCTCTTAAATACCACTTAATTTATGCCGTTGTTCCCTCCGATCTAAACAAATACCCAGTTGTGCGACTACAAACGCACCAGCGGGCAAACGGAGACTTCCCTCGCTCATAGCAAACGAAAAAGGCAATGGGAATTGCAATCACCACATCAATCAGCGAGTAGCATTTTCCACAAATGTTGAGGGCGATTTTTTTTCTTTCAATACAAAACATCTCGTTTCCATTATCTGATTGTTGGAAAAAAATTTTTCCTTGCTTACTTATGAACTTATTCGGAGATGAGATTAGCCATTGTACAATTCCGCCTTATTGGGAAAAAAAAACCTTTCTTAAACTCGTGATTGCTCTTTCAGATATCTAGAAAGCTCATTTCCTTGCCACAAGCATACCCACCGAAAAATGTTCGCTTTCTCCTCTACAGAAATTATCGGTTTCTGCGAGGAGCCTTGTCCATGACTCCTCATAGAAAGTGTTATCGCATACGGCCGAAACATTTTTTACATACTTATTCTTGCTTATTCTTAAATTTTGCCAAAAAGTTTTATCCAATCTTCGACGTTTTCAATATTTTTTTATCACTTTCTAGTCCCCCGCTTTCAGTCTTCTTTCATTTGTTTTAGCACTTGCAGAACAATTCACCTGTCTTATTGTTCACAAAAAAGTGAAACAAGGTGCCTCATATAACTGATGGTGAAACAAATAACGCTTACATGCAACAAATAATTTCAATATGTTATTTAAAAAAAGGCTAACTGCAGAATCGAATGCAACATGAATTCCACCTTAAATACAAACTTAAGAATCACCTCAAAAGAGAAGTGCTGTAATGCCATAAAAGTGAATGCAAGATTCTCCCAGCTCAGGAAGAGAAGAGTCTCAACTGCGATACTGTGATCCGATGGTAGTTCCAACATTTGCTTCAATAACCTGAAATTTTAGATTCCTCACAAACTGAAAAATTTTTTCGCACTGAACTTTCATCAAAGTGGATCGGAGGAACACCTCATATACCACGATCTTCGAGAAAAAAATAAAATAAGATAATAAATAAATAAATAAATAAATAAATAAATAAAATAAATAAATAAATAAATAAACTAATTAATTAAATAACAATAAAACTGCAGCCAATAAGCTACCTAGTAAAACATTTACCTAAGCAATATATCAAAGGATGAGCAATAATATAGTGCCAATATGTAATATCTACCTCATATCTACATTCCAAACCCATTAAAATAACATGATAAAGTTATTATTAATGAAGAAAAAAAAGAGAAACGCGAACTAATGGAAAGTGGAGTGCGGATATTCAAAAAAAGGGACTGCGAATAATTTTTAAAAAAAAGAATAAATTAAGCGAGAGGAAATAAAATCATAAAAGACCTGTTGACGTAAACAGGATCACTCATCCACTGTTTCACATCAGGAGGTAGAGTCACGAGATCTGATGAAGCAACAGCGTACGGATTTGCTGTTCGACCCTGTAAAATTAACTCAATTCTTCTGCTTCACTTTAAATAAATACAATTCTTTCATGAAATGCGTCCACTTGATTTACCTGAACCTGATAAATTCTCTCATAAGAGCTTATCTTTGCATAATAAACGATAAAAAAAAAGATTTGACCAATAAATAATAAGAGCCCGAAATACAGTAGTAATGGCAGTTAGTGCGTGTTCAAACAGCAGACTGCTGCCGGCTGGCGTTTACCGCCTAAACGGTTTATACCACAAATGTGATAATTACCGTAAACACAGCAAACTGCAACCTACGGCAGCCGGCAATAAAAGTTTGCTGTTACCATTCTAAACGAGAAAAAACAAAGCTACTTTTTAGTAAGATACGGCAATGGAAGCACTCCAGGTTTTATGCGTAAAAGATGATAGGTTACCAAATTTTTAGCACATATACTACAAGCGAAAAAAGTCCAGGTGTATAGTGGCCGGAGTCTCATTTCGACTTAAGTTAAACTAGGAGCAGATGAACAGAGTTGCAAAATCGAGGACTATAGTGGGAGAGGAAGGAGGAACAAAAACGTCGTCAACAACGCAATTATCCAGCAAAGACCATCATACTGAAAGGCCAACAACTCGGTAAGAACAAAGGCCTTCAAGTCGTTCAACAATAGAAGGATGTTAACGAACCTCTTGGTTAGCATCTAAGCAGCATGTCCTCAACAATGACGAGATCACTTCATAGACCTTTGCGGTATCCTGATAGATCATCTTTACCCTTGAATCATCCTTCGAGATCAACACTAACATGCTGTACAATGCACCTTTCCGTACCAATTGCTTCTTCTGAAACAACTCTCTTTCCTTCACATAAGCATCAGCGCTTAATTAACCTTCAATATCCCAAAACATCCTTTAATCCATAAAATCCTTTTCTGACAATGTGGTAAGTATAAAGCTGCTAATATGATATGCCCTCTAAACTTATGTCCCTTCCTTCCATTCAAAGAAAAGCAAGCATAAAGGTGCAAGAGGTGTGATATGAATAAAAACGCTTCAAAGAGAAGTACCTGTTCAAATCCAAGACGTGAATATTGATGGAAGAGTTCAAAATAATGTGTGGGATGTGCACTGAAGTCGCTAAAGTTGTTGCGTGGAATAATCAATAACAGTGCAACCAATACGTCGGATACTGTATCACGCTCTGCGCATACCGTTTCCAACTTGAATTCTATACAATCACCTGAACATACTCCTATTGTTTATAACCATGAAACATAAATAATGAAGCATCAATACGGAAAACTAGGATAAAACACCGATTAAAAGCTTTCTCTCAACTCCGTGAACCTCCTCCTTCCCCCTCCCCAAAAAAAAAGGCAGCAGTCGTGAATCCCTTCCACCGCCTTTCCCAAAATTACAAAGGAGTTTTAGAGCATTGCCTTCAACGACCATCAATCAACCTGCTAACTACAAAGATAGAAAAAGGCGAAGCACTCCATAATAACTGCCTCTTTGAACACATCTGTATATATCAGTGATACTGCTCTCAGGATAGTGTGAAGCATTAAATTATGCTTTACTATCACGAATCCATAGCTTAACTTACTAGCAATGGCTGTTAGCTTGAGAACCCAACAGGTGACGTGCTGAAAGAACCTATAAGAACATATCTCCCTTTCCATACTGCTCTTACTTGAAAAAAATTTTGCGGCCTTGAAACTCACCCCACTCTTCTGCCTGGAGAACTTTTTTAGGGAATTTTTCATCAAGCGTTAGGTCTATTCTATACTGCTTGCGTCAGGTGCAAAAACTGGTTTATTTTTGCACTACTGCCTGTTCAAAGGGAAACCTATCGGTTCCCCTCTCTCCCTCGAGCCTCAATCACTACAAGCCTAACCGCAATTCATACTCCTACACGTTCTTCAGCTAAGTGCCGCAGATGAAAATACTGAATGAAGCTACATATATGTGGAAGTAAACATCATAAAATCATTACAACGCATATGTTTGAAAATACCAACCTAGATATGGATAGAGTGATTGGGGTGGATCTGATCGGGTACTGTCGAGCAATGCCACCAAGAGGCTCACGAAGAAACTGCGCACCTAAACAAAAAAGCCCTTATGTTGCAACGCACAATATAAAAGTTCAAATTTATTGTCCCCTCAATATTCAAAATAGACCACTTTTCGAGTAAGCTGCGGTAGCAAAGGACTTGATCAAAGTGTAATACCACTGTGCATCATCAAACTGGCATCTACTATCACAACCGGCACTAATCCTCTTCCATCAGCTAAGCAGTCCTCTTCCTCGTCTCTGGAGAAAAACAGGCACTATGATTTCCTGTAAAAATTCATCATCTATTCAACTTACGTCGGTTGAAGGTGCCACAAGCAGATACATGACGATAAGTTTTGGCTGGAATATCACGTTGCAAATGAACCATGCACGACATTTAGCCGACATCTTTAACAATACCTCCAATGTCTTCTGCCACTCCAGCAAATTTCCAGCCCTACAAATTCGACGTACATCATAGCCATACAATCTTTACAAAGAAAAAAGAATTTCATTTCATCTCTATAAACGAGCGAAACCATTTAAAAACAAACATTTAGATGCCATTCCTTCTCTTCTGATCCCAACAGAACACAGCGAAAATTCCCTCATTTCATAAAGGTATGCGCTCATTGCGTCAGTTATTTAGTTACAAATGGGCTGTAAGAGATGTGAGACACTAAAATCCCGTATAAATGATGCCACTCTAACGACGCGCGTGTTTGCGATTTGGACCTCCTTAATCTTAAAGAAAATGTCGCCTCTATCTCATAGGGCTACCAGGACAGTATCCGTGCCAATAATTCCACATAAGAGAACTAAATTAGCGTCAGTTCTAATAAGTCTGCCCCGTCAAATTCAGTCAGTGATACGATAAAATGCAACACTGAACAGGTTGAATACTTTAAAGATGCGAAATGATCATAGCTGCGAATGAGATCATCACATTACTCAATCAAACCTATCTTATGATGGTCACTCAAACGTGCTTAACAATCCTACATAACTTATAATATTTTGATCTGTATAATTTGTATACAGTTGATCTAATCCTTCTATAGCAAACGGCAGAGATAACAAACATAAAAACCGCAATAAGTCTTACCTCAACGATTTCTTTGCTCTCAACGCTGTCAGGAAGAGAAATTTGCTTAAGAGTCGTATCGTTAACATATAAATCTCCCTGTAAGCAGAAAAAAAATTATTAATTTAGTCCTTTAATAACGTCTTGAACTTGATCCCTCGACAAACCTCTCCCTCCTCGGCCACCGTCTCCGCGATATTTCAAACAAAGCGACGGTCAACCACCGGATCGCTCTAATCTTTTCTTAGAGCTTTGAACTGAAATAAGTTAAAACACCCGAAGTAAGGCTGCTAAAATAAGTCACATTTTCCAATTTCAAAACAAATACTTATAACGCAACCGCAGTGATCCTCATACTCCAAAAAACAAACCGCAATTTTATTGTTGCATCAAGAAGGGTCTAAGCACAGAGATACTCGCTTCAGTTTATTTTAACCAACAAAGCATTCCTTACGAACAAATGCCTCCTTATATCGCTTCCACATGTCCATTCAATGCTTCTCTGATCCGTTTGGCCACTGCGGTCTTTTTAGAAAGCCACTTCATCTAATTCAGGCCTGCCTTTACTGCTTCCACAAATCCTTGACGTCCATTCTGTCATTCCTTTTACCTATTAGTCATTTTCCGTTGCGAATACCTTAGCCGTCTATCTAACCTTCCTTATTCCGGTCTCGGTCACCTAGTACTTCACTTTTCTCCATCAAGTCGATCAAAGCGAACTGGATTTTTGATGTCTCTACATCCCATAACTCCAAACGATCATTCGATAACAGCGTTCTCGCATTATATGTACATGAGTTAAACATGATCGCCTGAATGTGGGACTCGTCTCCTACCCGTTGGATGCTGAGGAGCCGATTGTTCGGCTCTTCCACCATTGTTCCCCTTATGACGATTGGGACTTACTTCGCCGTCCTCGTCCCGATAAGCGTGCTGGGCGAAACGGCTCGCTAGGACGGAGTGGCTCGATAGGACGGAGCCTGTAAGTCCGGCCGATGCTCGATTACAACCGAGCACGAGTAACTAATGCTAAAAGACGAACAGGACACTCTCTACAAGAAGCAAACTTGAGAGGAAAAATGGGTGCTCACTCTTTAGCTGCCTCGTTCATTTTCTCGGCCATTTTCACAGCACGTGATGTCACCTCCCGTAACAGCTGGAAATACTGCGGTGTATACCTGAAAATCCAGCATAATTTACACCTGCATATGTTTTCATTGAAAAAATTCAGTCCTGTCATAAAAAACTGAACACTTATTAAGAAGCCGAATAATCGCACAGAAAAAACCCGGAATGCAGTCGCATAAATTCTTTCTCTGGGCTTCGTCGCGGTTTTAATGAAATTGCATAAGGACTTCCATTAACAACTGGAAAGAGGAAGAAGGAAGGAATAGCGAGTGCACACACCTATGTGTCACAAGAAATTACAAGCACGCAAAATTGGCTCTGAAAACCCTAATTCTTGCACACAGCAGAGCCGATAGATATTTAATTAATGACTAAAACACTCTTAAATACAAAAAAATCAAACCCCGACCCATAGAGAGCCACCTCACCGAAGGTGATAAAAACTCTAAAATATAATCACGAAATTCGATCTCTTCTCTTCCATCCTATCTGAAAAGATTGTGACTTTTTTGTTAGCTCAAATTCCATCTGCTCATTCTCTGTTCCACCACACCTTGTTCCCCTCTGTCACCTCTTACTAAAGGCAAATATGAGACAAGAATTCTTACTGTGATCTTTCGTGCATTGAGCGAGTGTTCTTTCCTCGTATCATCGCTTCCAATTTCGGCGGCAACTGCCTCAGTCGTGAACCTGAAAATAACAACCGAATAGGACTCTCTAATATTAATTTTCAAATCCTAATCGTCCAACTCGTAAATGATTGTTAATGATGACCAATCAACTGAGCACCAAATGCAAACATCATAGCAATAAAAATCTTACTCAATGACATTGTACTGAATTTCTTATCGAGACCGGAAACTGTCGTCGGACTCACTGACGCTGAGGTCGATCGAGGAGAATGCGACTGCAGTGTTGATGAGTATGAGGCGATCATCTCGGTCGACGAACAAAGAACTGAGGCCACCGAAGAATTCATCTGCAATTTAAATTTTGCTGGAATTAAGCAGTGAATGAAGGCAGCTACACTCTATTCCTCAATAAAAAGCGACATAGTCTTCTTTTATATGGTCATATTCGACGGAATGAGATGCAAAGAAAGAGATTTAAATGCTTCGGCAAACATTTAAGGAGATCTTGGCAATCAAGCTTGGAAACTCGAAAAAATTATGCAATCAGATAGAGAAGTTAAGGATAATCTTATCCTGAAAGCAGCCATTATTTTAGCTCTTTTCTACTTGCCGTGGAAGAAGGCACCCCTCATGTGCTTCCATGCGTGCTTACAACTGGATGGCACCCATAATTTGTGAGTGAATGGCTAAGAAACCTAAAATACCTCTTTTACCAGCATATTTAGGCCTGGTTCAACCATCTGCACGGTTCAACGTTTTGAGATGACATCATAACAAATGCATGTCACTGCTCAACTTAACCACTTCTAATACAATCGCCATTCAAACCGATTGGTAAAGCTTTCAAAAGTAGCTGTGAGTGGATGCTGATTTCATCCTACAACTTAGAGCAAAACCTCAACAGCTGAAATTTTCCTATCTTCAAGGTAGAAAACTACATTTAGAGATATGACAGCCTTTAATCGACGGCAATGTTTATTAGAAGTTTTCGCTTTTTACAAGACACGAGAATGAAAGATGAAGCGAAAACCTTTTCATAGATAAGCAAATAAGCGTTCCACCATCTCTTCTGCCTCTTCTTCTGATAACGATTATTCGTATTATCGAAAGCCTCCGAAAGATAGTCGCCTCCAAACCAGGTACTTCGCATTTCCTTAATTGAAACACTTCAACACTAAAGGTGGATTGGAATGCGCCAGTTTTCCTGGTTTACAGTGAACTTTAGTTACCTAAGTGCTACAATTTACGGATCGATCATTTGCCTCATTCCGGTTAAGCAAGAAAAAGTCCATATTCCTCATATTTTCACTAAGAACAAGGCATGAAACTCATGAATAAAATGGTCGATAACAACCAGCCTAATTGAATGCAAAACATTCGTCGTTGCAAAACACTTTTCAGAAAATGGTCACTGCGATTTCACCAAACAATTTAAGCAATAAAATAACCTAACTTCACTCAAAACACCGTATCAGGTGATTAAGTAATCCATCCTATGTCTCCTCTACCCTCCGCGCATTTATTACATGTGAACGCTTCCTCTTTCCACCACCTCCTCCTCCTAAAATCTTTCTTGCTACCATGGCATATAGTGGCACAGCCTTTACAATAGACATTTATTTGAAAGCTCTCAAGCATTCGGCCCATAATCCGGAACTGATGAAATCATGTCATGAAAAGTCCACCGAATTTTCTTTTCGTCAGAAGCCCACTCACAAGCAAAATCGATCGATTTTCAACCTCATAAATAAATGAACCGCAACGTAAAAGACCCGCAGTTATCTAGTGGTCTAGTTGAAATCACAGAAATGCAAATGTGCATAGAACTAACCTCTTTATTCAAATGCCATTCCATTACATCGATGTCATCAAATTTATACCAACGGCCATTATCCTCTTCTGAGCGAATAAATGAGTAATAGTGACCACCGTTCGCTTGACCAGAATGTACAATAACACCACGCAAACGATATCGTGTACTGCTAAAAAAATACAAGAATACTTCAACTTCATCGAAATGCTGCCTGTTTTTCAATGCTTGAAGAACAGCAATATTATACGATTTTGCGGTGACTAGTTGAAAGCTGGGGATGTCCCGATGAAACGGTTATGATAAGTGGAATGTAAGCCTTTATGATCGCCAAAAGGCTTTCTATTCACTTCATCGAATAAAAGAGCAGAGAATGCAAGAAAAAGTAACAAGAATATTAATATCTTTTCTCTTAGGGACAGATCCAACGATAGCGAAGACCTGACCACACGAATCTTCATCACCACCTCTCATCCCCACAATACACGTGGAGGAAAACGAGAATACTGAAAGCACTTGGACGTACAAATGCTTGAATACTCTGGATTTACATGGAGAAATAGAAAAAGCACTGCTTCACTGATCTTTTCTCAGCAACGCACCTTCAGCAGGGAATGAAACAATTCACAAAACGTCATCCCCAAATACAGTCGGTCAAGTTGGTGCCACTTTTGCTCTCGTCAACTTCTATGTATCATTTATCAAGGATCTGCACAGTATACAGACTTCACTGCCTTTGTACCCTTATTAGAAATGATGCCGCTACATGTGAACACTAGAATGCTAAATCAAGGCAACGTTTAGAGTTTCTGTCTAAAGTCCCAAGGTTCGCAGTTGCCCATTTCGTCTCCCTTTGCCCACTGCTTGATGTAGCCTACTGTGACGGGCAGGTTTCGTTTCTAAGCCAATTTTTCACCACCACGTAAGATGAAACTGCGAATCCCCAATCTCGTAAGCTCAGATAGCACCATAAGGTTACTGATACACCGCATATATTTACATCGTATGTTACTCTATAGCATAGCCGCATGACTAATTTACACTGAAAAATACTTAAAACCATAGAAATTAATCGACCACATAAGAAAACATCCACGTTAGAACAGAACTTCCAGAAAGTAAAATTCAAACCTATCTTCTGCGCTCTTCGCATCCGTTCTACTCGAATCCGCTGGAGGGCTTTCAATAGTGCACCTTTCGGATGGAGTTTCTATTGAAGTGCCTAAAAAGGGTTCATTTCCAAAAGATTGGCAAATAGCACCTTTCTTTATTCTACCTCCACTTTTCATCATAGAGTTTAAGACCAAAGCTGCATTGAAAAGAATACTTTTCTCTTCCCTGCTTTCTTTCTCTCTTTCTCTCTCCTCCCTCTCATTTGAACACACAAGGTCCAGCCAGCCGGCTCAACCAAGTATTTTCGAGATAAGCTGCCTTTGCTTTGCTTCCCCTAACTTCTTACTGAATTCATGCAAAATAGTTCCGATGAGTTTCTGTATATTACAACCCACCAACATCATTTCAACATTTTATCTACCAAGTTTTCCAACAAATGCCACATCGTTCTGAAAGTCGATAACCCCATACTAGACGCATCAAAGCCGAACAATTTAGAGAAAATAAATGAAAGATAAAATATGTAACCCACCTGTGCCACTATCAACTCCCGATTGAGGTGAACGTGCATAGATACTTTCTTTTGTTGATTCCGCTGAAAAAAGAAACAACAAATGCACAACGCTGCAAAACTCTCTTCTCAAACTTTGATAGATACGTTCAAAAACTTCCTCATTAAAAGAATACTGCTTGATCTTATATGAAGCTCTACTCTATCAACTGCCAAAGGACTGCCGGCTGTCATATGACCTTCAAAAAAAAGGACTCTTACAGATTTCCATTTCAAATTTAGTCTGAAGGAAAACCTTAAAATATTTTTCACAGCAATGTAAAAGCTAACTTACAAAGAAACCCAAAACATTATTCAACTTCTATAATTTGAAGCCAAATGTTAATAACACCAACAATGTCGACGATTAAGTAGAAGCAAACGAAAAAGAACACTTTAAAAGTTGTACTACAAATTCAGGCAAATAGAGTGTAAAAAAGATTTTGAACGAGCGAGTATGACCTTCGGCAAGGGTATAGGGCATCATATCAAGGTCGAGAGGAAACTCGAAATAATCGTTATATTTCTGCGGTACATCGCGTTCCCAATCGAAATCAAATCGCTTCAACTGAATTGTTAAATATGGTGGCAACTTAGCCACACAGAGACGCTTTATTGCTGTTACCTGAAAACTTTTATATAGTTTATAGGGTAAGCGTCATACTAGGCACCAAACAGTTGTGAAGAGATACTCCGGATTACAAACTTCCACCCCAAAAAAGTCCTTTGGGTTAACCAAGAAGAGGAGGAATAAAGAGGGAAGAGATTGAGCGACTCTCCCGGAAGCTGCTACCTACGTTCTAAGCAATGCAGCGAACTTGGAAATTTGTCGCCATATGGCAATCCGAACGATCCGAATTACTATCTATATATTGCTCGTCTCATGTTCGGTCAACTAAGCAATCGTGCTATATTATTACCAAATCGATCTTAAACTAGCTGGATTCATTTTCTACCCAATCAAATGACATCCTTCTCTCTACGCTGCAATATTTCCTCGCCATCTCCTATCATTTAATCAAATAAAAAAGAAAACACGAACCTTTTTATTGCATTCCTCACATAGGTAAGCATTGTCGTTGTTGAGCAGATCACCCTTCACGTATTCCTTAAGTGAATCGAGCAAATTGTTATGCGATCGGATATCCACAGAGATCGACGTGAATGGTTCCTCTCTCAGATACCTCAATCACCATTTCATATACTCATACGTTGACCTATACTTTGAAATGAAAATATTCAAGTTTATTCGTTTATATAACCTGTTGCAGGGTATAATTGTAAATGATATACTACAAAATTCACAGATAGCATACACGCACTTTCAACACCGCCTCAATTCGCCATACGAATTTCAACGAAACGTCTACCATCATGAAAGACCAAAGATTAATCACTACCCTCCGCAACAACGAAAAGAAGCAATATGTTGCGGTTGAGATAGGTATTATAGGAAATATACAGCTGACCTTTTCACAGACTGGAAAATAATCAGCACCCTTAACAAAAAAAAGTAAATAAACAAATAAATAAATAAATAAATAAATAAACAAATAAATAAATAAATAAATAAATAAAAAGAAATATAAAAATATGGAGTTCCTAACCTATGAGGACAATCTTTGCAGATTTTTTGATCTGCGAACGTGCCACCGAACAGTTTCTCACAAATTGGTGCCTCACCAATTTTCTTAAGGCCTTCATCGATCGAGTCAAACAATGCATTATAAAATTCGAGTGCATCCTGTTGTTCACGAACATTCACTGCTTGACCATAAAATCTGAAAACGACATGGCAAGCAGTTCAAGAAAACGACGACTGTTGATAGCGCCATCTTACGTACTGAGATGTGCCGTCACGTTGCTTTGCAAAACATAGGCAAAATTACAAGCAGCCTTCCCTGTGGAATCTATATTCGACTCTCGTTCTTTCCCCTCACTCCTTCTCCGTCCTGTAGCTCACAAACAGCTGTCCTCCTATAAAGGGTAGACACAATAAATCAATTTTTAAAGCGAGCTGCAATGAGGAGAAAGCCATCTGGTAGTGAAAGACCTCCATTTTGACGAAACTGAACACCACTCCCTTCCACATAAACAACTCAGCACCCTAATTAGCTAAGCCATCGCACATTTCTAATTTCATTAATTATCATTCGCTTGCCCCATCGCTCTAGCCGAAAAAATTACGAACATGAGCAGATAGTCCGATCCCCCTTAATGATATCCTGCGCACCCAACAGTCTAAACTCATTAAATATGTAAAAGCAAGTTAAGTATTACAAAACAAAATTTTAAAAAAATAATGCGAGGCAAAATATCAAGGAAGGGCACAAATCAGAATCTTCAAACCTTTTCTGACGAAGATGAGTCAAAAAACGTTATTCATGATCACTCCTCCACTCCTCTCTCCTTCTCCATCTCCCTCCTAACACACTTTGTTTTCACTAAGGCCAACGATCTCTCGAAGGGAACAAAGGCGAACAATGGAAAGACTCGCACCTGAAATGGTTCCAGAAGAAACGTGGCGTATAATATTGCAATTCCGAGCCTAAAAGATGGGCGAATATTGACTGCACCGCTTTTAGCATTGCCTGGTGATAGCGTTCCTGTGGAATCCTTTCGTACTCCTGAAACAGCACTACTCTTTATTTTAAAGGGGCTCAAACATCGGTGTGAGACCTACTCACCAACTAGTTGGTAACCCAAAAAGAGGAGAAAAGAATTTGCGAAAAACATTCTAAATGGAAATGTCGATGTCTGATCACCTCGGAAGGCTTTGCAACCTAATCTTCTGTTAGCCATTCAAAATTCTCTACCCTTCTCCTTTTATCAATCCTTTTCTCCCAGTTAAGACGTCAATTTCTATCGACCTCCTGTGACCTATAATAGAGGTGAAAATTCTCGCATAATTTTTGAACATACTTCACTCAAGAAACTCTAAATCAACAATACGCACGCGAAACAGAAATAGACGATCATCTGTTCCTTCATCGACATCGAGCTCATCTGGACAGTTGGCGTTCAATATCGCCGCTCGAAGAGGTTCGATCATGAAAATCTAAATAAATATATTGAAGAACAAAAAGTAGTTTTTCGAATAAAAAAATAGTTTTTCTCATTTTTCGAATAATCTCAACAGCTTTGATAACGTTCAGTTACCTAGGACACACTCCAAAGATTTGAAAATCGAAATAAGCGGCTTTTATCAATGCTCTTGCAGTAAAAAAAACCTTTGCGAGATGCAAGGTCCAGAACTATAACCACAATTGAGACCTAGTTCCACTCACTACTTTGAAGCGATCAGGCCAGCCCGTGCCACAAAACTTTAAGAGACAGAGCTTTTTAAAAAGTTTTCTAGGTCATAGTATCGTCAACCGAACGGTAGTAATGGATTGCTTTTTATTTAGCTAAAGGAAAAATGCAGAGTGAAGAAGTGAGAGAATGGATGAGGGGAGGGTGGGCGGAGAAGGGAGGGAGAATAGAGGGACGGTGAGCTCAGTCATCAGCCCTGCAAAACAGAGACTCAAAATTCAAGAAAGCAAAGTTTTTAGTTAATCTAAAGAAAACCAGCGCATTTAATGAAACAGGCCATCGAACTAAATAACGATTATTCAATCTCTCACATTTTTTATAAAAACACTACACTTACATAAAGCGAATTCCAAAACTAAGGAAGCATAAAAGTGAATAAAGTGGAAACCTGTTGGAAAACCGAATTCATATAGCACGTAGCACCACCATTTTTCAATCCAACGTAGCTATTAGGCGTTCGAAGTGTGAATGCGGGTAGATATTCCCATTCGATATTCATCGTCGACATCGTTGGCAGAGGTCCTGAAAGTCGCGTCAATAGAACAAATCCGCGGCCAAAAAGGAGTCGATGAAATTCCCCCCCCCTTCCCCCCCCCCATCTCCCTTCCTCCCTCCTCCTGTGAAGAAATTTGTGGCCTTAGGCTCATTAACATAGTTTCTTTATAAAGTCGTATTTTATATGTTGAGTCTGGGACGCCGTTTTATGATGCAATTGCAAGCCCATGGTTCGATGTGATCGTGGCTCTTCAAAACTTGCTTATAAAGGGAAACTGTTTATAAAATCCCTGACATTAAAAAAAGATGTGTACTCCAGCCAAAATGTAGTGGAAGGTGTACGCACACAAGATAGCAAAAGTTGCAGGATGAGGGCAGTACATAATCAGCACGGAAATAGAAGCAGGAAGTGGACAGAATATATTCGATAATGAGAAAGGGTAGGGGGTTGAAGAAAAAGAAGGAACAGACAGAAACGGGGGAAGAGTGCCAACTTTTCTAGGTCATGTATTGAGAGGAGAAAAGGCTAATGATTGCAAACAGGGGATATGATGCATCTAATGCATCACTGCTCCAAATAATTCATACTAATAACCGCAGAAAAAAAATCGTTTATTGAAATGTTTTTCGCCTCAAATGCGTATAAAATGCACTTTTGCAGACGGGAATTAGCAAGGATGACGCTGTAAGGAAGGCAAATGATGCATATATCATCCTGCACAGCCACACATAAAAACCTCCTGCCCAGAGACAAGGAGACGAGGAAGGGAAGGAAGACTGATTGTGAAGCAAAAGGCATCAACGCTGCCCCACCAACCCCCTTCCGCTGCCACGCCCCATGCCAATGAAAAAAGTTTGAAAAACCACAGAATAAGTACATCTATACCCAACCTGAATAAAACATTTCGCAAAGTATATCGACCATAAGACGATAATTCTTGGGTGCATCATCACATAGCACTGTCAATAAATCGTATGCCGACTTTATACTATCACCTGTTCCACACACCGGGACGCATCGATTCGGCGAGATGGGGAGCGTGGTTGCCGATCGTGGCATCATGACTTGGTGATCGCTGCCGGTACCTGTCAATCACAGACAACCTCAATGCAGCGGTATAGTGAGTCTATTGAATTTATGATCGATGACCAATAGGCAAATTACGAAATATCACCCACCGCATTGCGCATATCCTATTACTCTTGCTTTCGTTCTTTTTTATCAATTAAGTATATGTTCTCTTCGTTTTTAGATTGGATGCATTTATTTTTCTTCTAATATTTGGCAGAAAGTATATTTTACTAAAACTTTCTGTAAGTCAGAGGCCGAAAAGAACAAGCAATTAGCAATATTGGGATCTCCTTAGGCATCAGTATAGCGTGGTCGGTTCAAAACTTAATCACTCTTCAATCTCGAAAATTTTCAACTGCACATCTGATTTTGAGGTTTAAGTGCACTCATTCGTGCCGTACGGGGGAAAACAAGAAAGAGCAATAGCAGACCTCCAACAGGCAACGCCAAAAACTATAATATCAAACACATAGCCCAAAGACAAACAAAACACTAGAGACGATTAAAACGGAAAAGTTAAACTACTGGTAGAAAGACCTCCAATACGACATTAAAGACTTATATGCTCGTATGCCCGATCGAAAAGCAGTTGCATTTAACGAAATCACTACCTAAACGTACGCAAAAACACGCCTAAACAAAAGGTTTCTTGTAATCTTACCAGCACGTGAGGATATCGCCGAATGCGTAATGGATCGCTGAATGTGAGAGTCAATTCCTTCTCGGGATCGTTCCATCTCTGTGAATGCTCGTGATGACGCCAAGACATATTCATCAAGCAGTTGCTGCAAAATATTGATCAGTATCGTCAGCGCAGCAAATTAAAACCCCACTTGATAAGATGCAACATAAAGCTAATAGAGACGTCCCATAGCTCTGAAAGCAAGTCCAGCAACAATCCTTCCCATTTATTAACCTTCTCCATTTACACAAATCCTAGATGGTGCCCTGTATACATATCACCTAGAAGGATGTATTCCACACATAGGACATTTTCGTTGAAAATATTGCTGAACGAAAGCAGTTAAACTGATGCTGCAAGAATAAACATTTTACATTACGATGCGCTAATGAATTGACTACCTAATATCCATCAGAACACTGAGTTTACTTTAGTAAGGCGACAGACATACGCAGACATATGCCACAGAGACAAATTAGTAATGTCACAGGATAAAACTATTCTGGATTCCTTAATTCCCGAATATATTTCAGAAAACCTTCGAATGTCAAAACTTAAAACTAAAAAAAGAAAACTTAAAATTGAATATATGCCACATTATTACTTCAGTGCAAAATATGATTCCCCTATGAGAACTCATCAAAGTGCAATCACTCATCTGTCAAACTAAGTCATCTACTTCATGTTCAAAGGAGCAACTCGAAAGTGAGAGCTTTCAGCAGATATGCTGCACTGTGCCCTTTCCCACAAACATTAAAACACTCTAATTTACTATAACAAGAACCCATCATCCTACTCCCATATCACTTTACTTCCGTATAATCCGCCATCAACAACATACGATACATCCTTTTATTTGGTGCTTGCGATCGCCAGCTACAGTGCATTTCCAAATAGAGCAAAAGAGATCAAATGAGAATACCCTGACGAATTGTTTGCCGTTTGCACCAGAACCAATTGCCTCCTTATGCTCACTTGAAAGAAATGCAATCAAACAGCCACATACATCGAAACGCCCAATGAGCAGTGCATCGTTCGGATAGCTCTCTTGATGCACCGCTGTGTGCCGCTGCAACAGATATTTACTAAAATGTTAACCTTTAACACTAGACCCATACTATTAACTATTAAAAATAACGCTCTGCTATTAGTTCGAGAGTGTTGCATATGGAAATGGACGAATGACGGCGGAGGCGGAGGGGGGGGGGAGGGGGGGGGGATAGACTACTTTTCCACAATTCGTATCACATCATAGGATAGACTACTTTTCCACAATTCGTATCACATCATATATATGTTTCAAGCCCTTTAGTCCTCTAACATTCCACCTCGCCCTGTCCTTCATTACCCATATGGCTCTACCCTCATTAATCACCGAACCAATAATTATTTAACGCCTTCCCAGAATAAGTACAAAGAATTTCATCATCCATAAACAACACCAATCATAAAAATATTATACGAAAATACCTCTATAATGGACTTAAACATGCATCTTAAATAGACGATTTCCTACAAAACAATCAACAATCAACAATTACCAAACAATTAAGCAAATATTTCATCACTTCTACAGATTACTTCACTTGCCATCATCCTTCGATCCTCGTTTATCCAACCACTTCTCCCAATCCCCGTGAATTCATATTCGCAGAGATTTAACGCTCGTCTCGAGCCAAATTTCGAACATTTTCTTCTAGGATTTCACATTTCTTGCAGAAGTTAATCCAACCTCTACTGATGCCATTCCACATCTAGAAGCGTGAAACAAGGAACTAAACCCCTCACCTTCGCCGCATCCAGCCATTCTAGGATGTTATCAATCCGCGAAAGAACATTTTCAATATGCCCTTGGGCACTTCGACAGTGATCCAGCAACCTGCAAGAGTACGTCGATTAGTTCAGTGCCGGTGACACAGACATCAAATGCGGTAATGATATTCTCAGGTATGGGTGTGAATTTTCGGGTCTCGTCACATATAATTACTAATTAATAACAACGGTACTAAATGCAGCCATAACAACTAAGGAGGCGCATCACAGAAGCAGGCAGGACATTTGCTCCTACATTTCCCTCACTTGAACAACCAATCTCGTTACCAATAAACGATAAGAAATCTGCAGCAATACATTTTATATTTCAACCTACTCGACGACTACTTAAAATCTCTTATAAAATATCAGTCTTTCATTCTGCCTAGCTTGTTCCCACCTTAACATTCAAAAGAAGAAACCTGCACAACAACGTGAAATATTCGCCAGCAATCTGTGGTTTGTCATCGGTGAGTTCAGCGTGTTTGAAGAGCACATCTACTGTATGCAGCAGCAATGAGCATTCAGCTGCGTTTGGCCTGCATACGATCTTACTGACCACGAGCACAACGTGCTTACGCACTCTCCTGTAAGGACCATTTTTATTATATTCATCTTCGCTGTTTCACTAGCCGTTTTCTGAGTCAAATCGTTTCAAAAATCAAACGAGTGTGTAATTCACCAAAAAATATCGCATTCAAAATAACATCACCTCGAGATTACTGTTGACGCCTTCTCATCGTTTACTGTCATAACTACACAACCTACTTACTAAGTAATAAATAAAAAGGAACAAAGATCATAATAACTAACTCGGTACCACACAGCAACAAATCGACCACAAGTGAAGACCACATTTGCAGTTTCCGCATGACTACGGCCGCACCTTCAAGGCTCACTGCCGCTGTACCCAAACAATCCAGACTGGTTATGGCCACATCTTCCTGTATCGTACTCATGTCCACCTCAAATGTCATATTTTAATAATTCAAGTTTCAACTTAAACTCATTTGCAATGCTCTGCACGTTTGCACACAACAATCACTAAGGCATGAGAATGGCAAATTAAGCCTCCGTAGATGGGAATGGTTCAACCCTAAATAACAGCAACAACAACCATATAATTCCAAACTTCACAGTAACATTCCGATAAACTTTACTGGAGAAGTTTTATAATCTCCTAGTTACTGTATAATCCCAAGGCAAAGAGTAAAGACAAATTTAGAGGAACTGGGAGAACCCCATTGGTATCACTGCACCCTCCAATCCACTTCTGCCACAATACTTATAGCAACGGGCATTTTTAAACGAACATGCTAATAGATTTTCAGCTGCGACCATTTTATTAGTGAAGGTTGCTGGGTGATGACAAGAACTGTACAGGTTCCTCATCAAAGGGAACAAACATGAGACGGAAGGTTATCTGAGATCGGTATACATGAAGTTCCGACTCTCGCCTTTGCGGTGAGCAGTGAGGTAGGAGGTAATCACTTAGCTTCTTCCGGTTGGGGATGAGAATCAACCAACGGATAGACCAGATTCTCCCTATCGGGAAACACCAAGACAAATTCATTAAATGAACTAGGCTCATATCAGCACACACGACTAACCAGCTGTTGTGATGCACTAATAGCCTCCACTGATGAGTCAGTTGGAGCGTTTGGAGTCGTTATGAGTAAAGGAATCCGTCTCGAACCAGCTGCCCATACAACACGCATCAAAGAATCCATCAACGACTCCTCAATATAAAAAAGATTCGAAAGATGATCTAGCGAATTCCATACGACTCCAAAGCACGATATGTCCACGGCGATTCGATCACAGTACTAAAAATAAGCATATAATAGATACAATAAAGAAAGAGATCAGTAACGGATGGGTTAAAGAACAGTTTTCTTAAAGCAGCGAAACCAGTTCCATATTTGGAAATCACCTCAGATGCAGGATTTTTGTGTTGACTGTAATTTATTGGACCTAGTCAAGTTCGAGAACTTGGTCAACCTTCTTAGCACTCAAAAACTTAACTAAATCTCGCAACGCATTGAGCGAACAGGATGAAATGTGCATCAGCCACATTCCAGTATGGAACGGCTGGTAGGGGGACAGCCAGAATAGGTAAACATGAAACTAGAAAGGGAATTTTAGATAGAAAATTTGGTAAGTTCCCTCATAAAATGAATTCCCCTTAGCTAGGTTCCAAAAAAGTTACAAATTCTGATGCTCCATACGTCCTCTCTTCCACCTCCCGTCATTGAAAAGCGAATGCAGATAATTCTAAGAAAAGAAATCTTGCAAATGCAATTCTCAATTGCCATACATTCGCTGCAATTGCAACATCACTTCTGAGAGCATCCCCTATTGCTAATTGCCCAGAAACTTTCGTTCACCGAACGATGACTGACCTCTTTATAAAGTTGCTGATCTCTTCCCAACATTCGAGCCGTTTCGCTATGAGCACGTTCAGTGAGACCGCATAATGCTCGATTCTGTAAAATTTTACTGCTAAACCTGTAACAACGCTACCTGGTTTTATAATATCTAATTATAATACCTAAACCCCTCATTTTATATGCGATTGAAGCAAACGTTATTAAGAGCACGTTACATATGAAGAATAATTAAAAATATAAACCCTAAATACCGCTCCATCATAAACAGACATTCATTCATTCAAAGTCGCAGAGCATGACACTACAAATAACCTGCAAATACTTGTGGATGCCTTACTCTTCCGTACTGCTTGTGTTTACATACTTTTATATCTTCCCTCACATAAGGACGTCCAAATAGATAAATAAATAAATAAAAACCTCACAAAAACAAGAAATATCACCAAGTCACCGTTTTGATGACAAAATTCTTACACTTAGAAACCGAACAAAATTTCAGCAATTCTTCCCCTCAAAAATTGATTTTTATCCAAAAAAAAGCGCTCAGAATAAGGAACATAAAGTCGAATTGCTATCGTTAAATTCCGTTATCGAAAAATCACATGCCTCTTTTTTATTCTTCCTATTCAATGCGTAATTGCTCGTCCAACAACAGTATATAACTGATGCCGTCCCACAGTACAACTTCATATGGTCAACGCCATAATTTACATATACGGTTATGAGATTGTTCTATTGTGGTTTTTATATACACCAACATTATACAATCCAGAGTAGTCTATAAAATGTTACGCAACCGTCCCTCTGCTGTGACAAATATCCATCTCCACTCCCATCAACTCGTCTCTTAACATAACAGTAACGTTAAATAGAAGGATTAGGCATAACATCAATAAACTAAAAACTAATGCAAACTTGGTCTCATTTTAAAACAACCATAACAAGCAGTAATCAAGCTTGAATCTACACACTACGCTTAGCAAGTTTTTGTAACATATGATATGCTCAAATCCTAGTTACCCTCATTAACTACACATTACTATTACTACTACATTAGATCTTCAACGTTATTCACTAATACCAACCTCCCCCTCCAAAAGAGGTTGAAAGAACAAAGAACAGTGAACATGCCTTAACTATAGCGGCCACCGAGAGCACAAATTTCGTGATGCACATCAACCACCATAATGCCATTGCGCATGCCGAACTATCCCACCGGCGTAGTAGAAGTGGATCATCGAGAAATGAAAACACTGCCAAACAACTCGCCGAAGAAAAAAACGAACGCTGCAAACAAAAATAAACCACCCAGGTAATCTTCAGTCTTAATTACGAAAAGTGTTCAATTTCTTGAATGTTACTATAAAAAGAACCACTACTCACAGCCTCCACATTACTAAAATTAATACTCTCCCCCCCCCATTGCGAAAATACGAGCAGAGAAAACAAACCACCAAAAAAAATTTTTTTGCACGTTTGCTATTGTCATTATTTCTCTTTCTTCGCAGCATTCCTCAACGGAATTACCATAATACCCGGCTATAAGCCCCGCACTTTCAGATTAGGGAAAAGAGGGTGGGAGAGATGAGGAGTGGAAGACGAGAAGGATTAAGGGAAGGAGATGCGAGAGGAACATGGGGATCTCATTAATTTCCTGCAATAAACACCATAAAAGATGGAGCCCCAGATTATTAAAAAGAAAACAACTATAAGATGCGCTAAGTTTCATCAAAATATTAGAAAATAGTGACTGGTAATAAACAATTTATAAATATTATCAAATACTATCAATCATCTAACGCTTATAGCCAAATTAAATAATCTGCCATATTTTAGAGCCTTCAAATCGGAATAAACAGCCATAGGATCTCCACAGAAATTTTAAAGAGGGAACAAATAACAGATAAGAGGCATTACTATCAATATAATACACCCCAGTTCAACATTTAAATCTAGTAGATTCATTAGCAACCTGGAAAGATGTGGCGCTTTGAAGAGCAGGTGCATTCGATGGTAACAGCATTGAATGCAAGACCCTCAACAAGTAGAGTGCTCTGCTCGGTGTCTCCGATGGCAATATATCGGCCAGCCGATGCGATTCCGTTAATTCGCTGAGAATATTCATTGACAACATGTCAGCCGGTATTTGACTGCAACAACTTTTCTTGACTTAGAACATATCAAATATGAGAAGGACATCCTATCAATTTAGTTTAGATGCCAATCAATATAAGATAAACAGATAAGCAATATTTTTGGTTGATGAAAATACATATAAGCTCACCGATTTATACTTTTCAATCAAGAGTAACTATAACAACAAAGAAATAAAGTAAGGTCAAACAATACAAAAAGACTTACACCTATAACGACAAAGCAACCCCTCAAACTATATTAAAACAAACCTTATAACCAGCCGAGAAATAAAATAAGGTTAAACAATACAACGCTAAAGGGTAAGTAACCGAGAAAGAGCAATAACCGATCGACCGAGAAAATAGGGGTAATTAAGCGCGAATGCTCCTAATGCCACTCCCCGGCCAATGACGATGATATGCCCTATATATCGTTTCTACAAATTTTCCCATCCTAGCAGCAGTTGAGGAAAATAAAGTGAAAACTGAAAAAAGAATAAAAAAAAACAATGCAACTTATGCACTGATGTAGAAGAAGTTAACGAAACTTAGCATCTGCCAAAAACTTGTCCAAAATTGATGATTTATTTGAGTGGCAGCGAATAGAAAGTAAAAGAAAAGGTATGATCAAGATAATATAAAACCAAAAGACCCACTTAAGCACTCTAGAAGCCGCATCGCGAAGTTCTCCACATCCGTACTCGTATCCAATATCGGCAAGAGTATAAAGGAAGCGTACATGATCCGGATTAGCGGCGATCGCTGCACCTGGCAGCAAACGTTCATCATCCTCTCCCGAAGACGTTATTACTTCACTGAAATGAATTCCATTCACAATTCTCTCTTAAACAATACCACACGCCCAAACTACGTTAATAGATCGCATATCTCGATTTGTTTTTCTCATAACACATGTTTCGGTTACATACTTCGATCAGGAAAAATTCCCGAAAGATGGATAGAGGAAGAGGAAAAGATATCCCCATGACGTCAAAATATCATACTTTGATCAAATCATGGAATAAAAATGAAATAAATATTTAAGGCTTACTTTCCGGGAGCACATTCGAGCCCTCTAACACAAAATAATGAAAAAAAAGATTACAAAAACCAGTTGTTCACACTTCATCCACCCAAATATTATTATAGCTTACTCACTCAATTCCACTAATATGACAGCAAAGAATTTTATGCAAATACTGTTGGAGTTACATGCTAATATTATAGCAGTTCAATAAATCAACAAACAATACAACAGCTCAACCACTAAATCCAATACAGTGTATTTTCTGGATTAAAAAATCTCTTCATATAGGCACTCCATTATCCTCAAAACTTCTTTAAACCTCGAAGACACGCCACGCTCCATTCAATCTCAAAACCTTTGCAGCAAGGAACAAGAAATTAACCAAGCTGTAAAAATAAGATACCAACCTTGGCTCCGGACTAGAATCCGAGCTAGTCGTAAATCTTGCGGTCCAACTGGTCGGATGGGAAAGTGAGAATCGTACCATCATCGGTGTAGTGCCATCAACGCCCAATTCGCCCAATGTTTTTCTACGCTCTCTCAAGTCGAACATCTTTGCTTCATCGGACATGCTATTCTTTCGTTGAATACCCAATTGAAATCGTGTCACTACACCGTCCACGCAACATCCCTCCCAGCCACGTATACGATCTTCGATCTAAAAAAAGAATTAATCATTTGCGCCAACGACTCCGCTACATCCAAAATGACGCATTAATATGCTTTTAAATGTCCACTATTGAGTATATACCCTTTACGGACTGTTATTACACTTAAAATAACGTAAAATTTCATAAACAAATTGCATTTTTCTAGCTTGATCTATGTTGTATTCGCTTAGGCAAAAGTTCCCTCAGATGCTATAACTGCACTTTTAAATACTCACCCTTCAATTAAAGATTTAACGCTGCTACAAATGAAGGACAACTTCAACGCTAGCATCGGAAAATTGCACAATAAACTCGTCCCACTAAGCCATTTCAAGTTTTGATACTTTAATATAAGTTTAAAAGAAATAAATTACGATCATGACATAAGCAATAAAAACGCAATCAACTACGTGGTGCCCGCGAGTGATAATAATATCACCATTCAACTCTCACAGTGACAACACATCATATATCAATGAAAGTCAGCAACAGATTATATCAAGCGCTTACAATCACATTTGATCATCAGCAAATAAGCGCACAATTTCAAATATTATTTCAGGCAACTATTAATAACACCTAAATAATTTCCGTTAATGGGACAGTGGTACCATTCATCTAATACTAAAAGTAAATCAAAGTGAATAAAAACAAAAAACTGCAGAATAATAAGAGTATACCAGTGATTTAACGGTGGAGATTGCCATATTACTGTGCACTGGAAATGTTTCCTCCTCATTTATACTGCTCGATGTGTTACTCCCTGGAATAATCCAAGAACATATGCACTTGCCATAATTATCAAAAAATTAACACCCAACAACTCGACTTTCAGCCTTGACCGCTCTCCGTTAAACTCATAATAAACAACGGTGGAGAAAGGAACTAAATCCCTTTAAAGAATGTGGGCGAGACTATTTTTCCAAGCATCGAAGGCAATTCCAACACAGAACAGGATCTTTTTGAAGGCTGATGTGAACAACACCCCTATCACCCTCATCCCTCAAAGAAGAGTTTAGACTATACATAGAAAAATACCAGATAATTCAGCTCTTCTGCTTTGAAATATAAAAACATTGTTTCATTTTTAGCATTTGTAATAATAAGGGATTTGTCGCCAAATTCTCCACTGCTTTTTGTTCTATGAGCATAAATGAGGGAATGCAATGATAAACATCGATCCGTATATTCCTTGACTCAAAAGGAAGATAAATTACGGCAAATTTTGCAAGGCATCCCTCCATACGAACACAACTCTGATAGTGACGGGTTCACCCTCTGAGCTAAATAAAGAAAGCATTTTCAATTAGAAACAAAATATATCTAGTGATGTTATAGATCTATCCCTCCCTCAAACTAGCGCTACATAAAACAACTAAAAACAGGAGGGCCGCTGAATAGTGAGCTAGGATATGACAACAACGGAGTCAAAAAGAAAAGCTCCAAAATTTCCGAAATCGGACGCTCAATGCAATTTCTGACAATCTCATTTAAATAGCTAAACCGGAATCGCAAAAATCGCCGGAATGTGGAACTGCGGTATTAACACCGGAAGACGGGTGCAGCGTTGAATCCGGAATTGTGACACTCGCATTGGAGTTTCGAAGAAAGTAACTCTTTAAACGAAACACGTAGAACTACTAGACAGCGAAAAGGGAATGAATCGAGTGCGAATCGCAATTCAAATTCCAGCAAATTTATAAAGGGTTTTCCTTTTGCAATAAATTCACTACAGTGCAATAAAAACTTCAACAGCTTCTTAACTTACGGGACAATAATTTTTAAAAAAAGTTTTTCTAAAAAATTCACAACACTAACCTGAGAAATCAAAACTCGATGAAGGGTTCTTCGTATCAAATTGCTTCCGTAGTAATTGCAATTGCTCCACTGCAAACAAAACGGCTCCACTTTTAAAAGAGAACGCTTGAAACGAATAAATAATGAGATTTTCCAATCATTTTACACTGTCTCAACCGGAAAATCCTCTAATTTCGAAGACCAGCATCAAAGAATAAAGGGGATGTAAAAAGCTTGAAGAAGATACTTTACGCACATGCACTTTCCCCGACGACAACGCCACACCCCGAAAAAAAAAGATAGAAACGGCTGATGTTGAAAACAATGAAGAAATTCCTCGAAGAATTTTACGATTACAAGATACTAGATAGCCAAAATTACATAAAATAACGAGAATCCCTATCACCAGTAACCTAAATCGTATGTCTTTTGCTATAAAAGAATACGATCTTTCTTCCTACGGAATTTTGCATCTTTCAGCTCAGAATAAAAGAAAATCGATGGATAAAATAACCGACCAGGAAAAAGGACGGTTAAGGTGAAGCAATGACCAAGACAAGCCAATAGAAGTGGGGGACGACTTCGTTCGTGAATAGCGCAATCTTCATCAAATGCACAGATATAACAATGAAGTGCCTGCAATAGAATTCGCAACGTCAACTCATATCCCATACGAAACATACAAACCATATGACATATGTAACATTAACACTGACAGCAAAGTGAGCTCTTAATTTTTATTTTACATGAAATAACAGTTTTCAATCATTTTTGCAATTTACAACAATATAGTAACGGCGCCGCTAATAATGGTATTGGAAACATCATGCAACTAAGAATTAGCCTAACAATAAGACGTTGGCTGTATAAGGCAGCCTTGGCCAATAGGTGCACGGCCCATTCCTTTACATATTAACTTCGAGGAAAACGGCCTAGTCATACCTTGACGAAATACATTGTTCATACGCCATCTTTATACCCTTACTCATGAAGACCACTTGACAGAGCGTGTTGCAAAGCCTGCCTTACAGACATCACGGTTCACGGGGTGGACAGTAAAGATGACAACTAAAGAAAGGAGTGGAGGATAGAAAGGATCCACCCGAAAGTCGTCATGTCATATGCGACGGGCCGTTCGAGCTGAAGAAATAGCTTAAACACCTAACACACTCCCTATCTGAGCGAATTCTGGTGCCTGAAATTCTGTAGCTTTCCTATAAAAGAACTACCCTCCTCCTTATATATGACGATTAAACTGGAAAGATCCAGATCTTATTAAATATGACATGATCGATAAATGCTTCCAACGGCAACAGAATCCTTAGGCACTTCAACCAATAAAAAAATCTGCACCTACCACTGAACCTCTAAAAGTAAACGTACTCTCCCCTCCTATAGCCGAAACTCCTTTTCAACCAATTTGCAAAAAAAATGTTTTAAAACATTTATGGAAGATAAGTTTATGGAAGATAAGTTTTTCGCCATAACATTCCTTTCCTAGAAATTTTGGAAGATTTATAATTCGCAAGGAATTTATCTGAGATAGCACATATATATCACGTTATCTCGAATACAACCCCATAACGGTAATAAGCCTGAAACCTTTTCAAGCAGCGACATTCAACATAAAATTCACGGTATTCACTGTAATGCATGAAACGCAAAAAGAAATGAGTGGAATGGAAATATAACTGCTACAGAGGAGATTCCTTTAACCGGTAATAGAAAAGCTAAGTTCATCTCTGGCCAGCTCAAATACTAATCAAAGCAAACATCCAAAGAGTTTCATTAGATGTCAACAAATAAATTTCTAAACTATTCTTGCATAATTCAGGTAATCCAGATGCTTGCAAACAACTTTCCCAAAAGGTTTGTTTTACGCAATCCTGTAGGTGGATAGAAAAAAACCGGCAAATTTGGAACATACACACGTCTGTTTCCACATTCGTGTATTAACAACTCCTAAAAGTCCACAGGAAGTCACTTCACAATATATATACATCATACCCAACAAATTTCTCCACTCGTCTTCAGCAGTTTCCGTGCTGAAGCTATCAGACAAACAGACATGCGTAAATACGTACCTACAGACACAGGACTATCATGATGCCTCATGCAAATGTAAATTTGCATAATCACATAAAAATGAGAGCGTTGGAAAAACGAAAAAACAATAAATAAATCTATGTACTTATTTGAAGGTTTCGATAAGAATAACTTATAAACTCACGAATAATATTCGACTCATTCTGTTGATAACACCAATCTTCTCAAAATCGTCACCACCACTTTTGATGAGTTCATCGTGATTTGCTTTCAGCATTGTAAAGCTAAAAAATGCATTTTTAAGAGAAACGGTGTTGAACGCTAATTTCAAGTAACGAATACCTTTTCACTCCGATTGCTCTCTTATTCTACATGCTCACCTAAACATCTACATTTTTTCTGCTTATGGGCTTTCAAATAAATAAAAAAACAAACGAATAAAATCATTCCCCTACAAACATCCACAGAAGTCATGATCAATAAGGTGGACCCCTATGGGAACCTGCTGCCGTTTAACTCCGGCTACCGTTGAATTACAAGTTCAGCAGCGAAAACAAAGTGGTAAAACGGCTTCTAAATCTAGATTTCGAATTCCCGTATCAAGAACGAACGAAAATGGATATGATGGTGAAGTAGTGATGAAAAAGTCAAGGCAGATAAACATAATATTCCTATGGGACCAATGCTAGCTGACACAGACATATTCTTTCAGGTGGTGAACTAAATTCTTACACCGATATAACCACTCATCAGTAATTAAACTTTCTAAATAACCACCTCAACCTTCTCGAAATGAACAAAGGACAGGTAAAATAAAACAGCATCTTTTCCCAGTAGTTCCTCACATTTGCAGTTAAAATTTGAAAGTCGCAGAATAAAACGAAAAAAACTCAGACGCCGAACTAAATAAAAAGAGTTCGATTATTACATTCTTAAATCTTACCACTTATTGATGACAAACTCGTTAAGTTGCCCCACGTCAGAAACCATATCCGCATGTGGATTCGAGAATATATCAACCCATAGCTCCGTTGCACGACGTGATACGTTGTCACGAGCTTTTAGTATTATCTCCCATAAATAGTCATGTCCCTGGAAGCATTCATCTAAGCAAGGGATCGCGGAGAAAAGTAGAGTAACAAAGGAAGGAAGGTTAGAGAAGACAGGAAGTGAAGACAAAAGAACAAAGAAAGTGATCTGAAAGCATTATTCTGCAAAGTATGTTCAACAGAAGTGAAAGAAGATGCAAATATAACAAGGAATTGGTCTAAAGAAGAAGTTATAGTGCTTCAATACACCTGGCCAAGACTGATCATCTCGAAAACAAAAAGAAGAGAAAAATTAAAACATCCAAAGGCATTTGGATAACTACTGCACTGGGAGCCTTATAAGGGAATCTCTAAGAATACGCCCAATTTCCCCGAGATGCAAGTTCCCAGTTGTTTCCTCTGAAAAAAATAAAAGCTTCCTCTCTTAAGCAGAAGTACCACCACAATATTCAAAACAATGAAAGAAAATGGGCAGATAGAGTAGGCAGGTTTTTTTGTTTTCGAAGAAATAAAACGCCTGTACTGACAACATTAACATGCCTCAGTGCAGAATTTCACAAATGATGGATAGGTAGCAGAATCAAAACTTAATGAAGAAAGCGGAAGGGCCCTTATTCTGCGAAAGGCTCACAGGATGTCATGAAGATTTTTATTAGCGGGTGGGCTTCTATTCGAGTAAAAATCGTGCGCGATAAAAATAAAACACCTTCTAGTGCACAAAAGCAATCGACTATTCCTATCACCACCCAAAAAGCATCCATTTTTTCAGTCACATTTCCTTTCACTTCTTAGATCAAATGAATAGTCATCCACACGCCGCCCTCTCGTTCACCTGCCCCTAACTCTTCATTAAATTGCGCCGTCAACGCATAATTTGCACCATAATTCTGAGGCTTGCTTTCCTTCCTTCAATGCAGATGACGGACACCGAATCAATGAAAGTTTGAATTAAACGGATGCTTCAAAGCATTGATAAAAAAATATCAAAAACGAAAGAAGCGCTAATATAAGTTCTTAAACTCTCAATATTTTAAAGTGTTTCAAAATTTAAGCTACACTTCGAATCAATCAGTGAAAATGTTGCGAACAAGCACCTATTATAACAGATTTAACCATAATAAGTTTTCTCTATCCGATATATGGAAAAAGAATAGGGCCTATTGAGCTACACTCTTCATAAATCGTGAGCCAAAATATGACAACAGTTGTAACACTTTACTTCAGTTACACTAATCGAAAGACTCCAATAATGAGAATGAAAAAACAGCATAAAAAGACAATCCCCTTAAACTGCTGAAATAAAACATCCCTGTTTTCCTTCTCAAAACATTAAGAGAAAGTGGAAGATTTTGTTCCCGATCCCCATAAGTAAGCAAATTTCAAACCTCCAAGTCAAAGCTATTGAGAAGGAAATGAATGCTGCTTGGCGGCTGCACAAGTTTCCCTGCTAGCTTGTTGACAGCCGTCCAAAACGTTTTGAAACATGAGAATCCTTCTTCGTTGAGCAAATTAACTGGCAGTTTTAAAATACGAGCTGAAAAAAAGATTACATCGGCTGATAATTACCACGACTCACATTTCTGCTCATGCCCTAGGATAGAGCAACCGCTCGCATAAATCATGATTCACTGATTCCCCTCCCCCCATCCCCTCCCCCCAAAGTGTCGCTCACCTAATCCGCTGGCAAGCTAAATGCAAAAAGTTCACAGTGCAATTAGTTGTAAGGAACACTTTGTGACAGCACACCTATGAAGCATTCACAACTAGAATTCTTTTGTGACGCGCCTAATATTAAGCTAGAGTTTTCGTCTATATAGATTATTTTGACAATTCCCCGCTAAAGTGCCTCCCAAAAACATCGACTTTCAAGAAATTACCTTTGGAAAAAGAATAGCAAAAACATTATAGTGCTAAATTACAAATTTACATTCACATTGCCGGTACCAATAGGAAGATATGAAAATAAATATCAACAAATAAACAATTAAAATTTGTTTAAAGTAAACGAAGCATTCGAATGCAAAAAAACAGCAAAAAAGCAAACTCTCGAAGAAAGGATCGAGTGCTTTCGGATCGATATCTTCTTGCTCTTGCATTGACGCAAATAATTGAAAACCATATGTGCGTTCAAATTCGAACACCGCATTCACCACTAATGCATCCCACAATTCATTTGCCTGAATGATTAGAATAACCAACAAAAATTTTTAAAAAATGAAACAAACATCATAAAAGCGAAACCTGCAATTGTATCACTCCACCAGATCAAAAAATTTAAAAAATAGACTACTTGACGAGAATAAAGTAACTGATATTACATACAAGGCCAGATTTTGCTAGGTGAAGGTCAATGAGGCGCAAATGTCCTGTAGATTAGAGCGAATGGAGAGTTTATACGAACCTCTAGAATATGAATACGAATAGTAACTTGCAGAAGTACGCAATTCATGCTCCAGAAATGTTTTACTCAGCACCGCTACACCTACGAGAAAAACCGCTCACCGGTAGATACCAAAAATCGTATTATTAAACCTGTTGCATATTACCCGAACTCCAACTAGGTAATGAAACAAATCGTATTTGACATACGCGTTTCTACTGTAAAACATAAAAGGACCTTGTCTATTCCTCTAAAAATCAAATTCGATTCAGTTTGGTAGATACAAAAGTTGCAACAATGCTAAAAAGTTGCAGCGAAATACGTGACTATTGGAAATGTAGAACTATCGGAAGCTCCTTCTAAGTCAACGATTAGCTGTCTTATCCATGCTAACCTCAGTGATAAATCGGCTGTTCCTACCATACAAGATTATGAGTGAGTAAAACGACATTCAAAACTGATTTCATCGCCTAAGTAACGCCATAGTGCAAGACACCTGGCACGAATGTTAATGTCGTTTTGAAAACAACCAATTAAGGTAATAAATAAAATCATACCTGTGGTGTCATCAGCCATAATTGTCCTTCAGAAAGTAAGAAATGCAGGAAAGAAAGTCGGATCCTTAAATGATCTTCGTGTGTATAACGACCGTCGATCATCAGCGAGCCGGGATCAATTTCCGAGCATGTCTGTGGCAAATTTCTCTGCAAACAGCTATTAATTGCAAAAGCCTCAGGGCTAAATAAGTGACAACTGATTCACTTCTCTTGCTGAAGATTACTTCATCCTGAAATTGTCCTGCAATTGAACATCCTCATCAGCGTAAGTATATATCACTCCTCATTCGCTCACCTCCACCCTCATTAATGTGCAGCCTTCTAATTAGGATCGACTTTACTCAATTTTACTGTATGCAAGTAATTTAGAAGCAATATCGCACATCCCGTCTGCTTATATCACTACACAACAATGAGCCAAGGGTATGATTTCACAAACACCAATCAATATTTTATCAAAAAGCAATAAGCATTGCTTGAATCAAGAAACCATCAAACTAACTCACCACATAAGTGCGGACTTTATCCATATAAATTGAAAGATTAGTCGATAGCCGTGAGCATAGCTCGGTGTCTCTTTGCACCGTCTCAATGAATTCATTCCTTAAAATATGATTTCCTTTCATATCACAAAAGCAAAACACGATGCCTCCTCTATACTTCTTTTCATAAACCTTTACTCACTTCCCTACATGTTTCCACTATCACTCATTAATTTTTAATTCAAAAACCTTTCGTTTGTTCTAGTTCTTGTTTCGCAACTCACCTGATATCACTATGGACCCCCAATCCATGAATGTCACAAAGGGTGCAGCTAAATTCTCGATGCATAGCGACTGGAATGATCAAGGAATACAGTGCCCTTTGTGTGGACTGGCTACGACAGAATGAATAAGTCAACCACAAATGCCAGCATAGCCAACATGTTACTTAACAACTTTATGGAACCGTAAGAAAATGTCACACCTATTTCATCCATCCAGGAAACCTCAGTTTACTCGAACTCTCTCCATACTACCCTCAAAATAAGCCACTGCTTCCTCAGAACTCTTTTTTTCCTTTCTTCATCCATCAAAACTCTAACAACAATAAAAGCCTATTAAAGCTACCATCATAAACATTAACTTTATTAGAAGCCGTCGGTGCCATTTGCTTTCCTAAACTCTTAATATTTCTGCTATTTCTATCATAATAGGGTCAACTTTGCTCTTCCCTTCCCTCTCCCCTTTCTTGCGACAAGGTGAATCGCTGTACTGCGCCCTCTCCGCACTAAACTGGCTCCATTTATTGCTGCTATGATTCCCCAGCTCTCGCATCTTCCTCTACCGTCCCCTCCTCTCCCCATCCCCTCCCCCACTACTCTATCACATCATAAGATGACTGGGAAAAAATAGGGAAATGACGAGAATCCTTCAAGAGAACGTTTAACTACATGCTGATTTGACTAATTCGAGGCTCAAAATATCCAAAAATCTTCACAAAATTTGCCTCTCGATGCTCGTATGGGAGAGGAAAAGCTTACCTCTATTACCAAAGCTCCCTTCTATCACTTGCCAATTCACGCCGACACTAATCCTTACCAATCACTTTCGACTTTATTAACAGCTGCCCTCACCAGCAACAATAAGCTCTCAACTTAGATTCATCAAAGCCCCAAATCCATTCAAATAGCTCTGCAAACGAGTCCCAAACTGACAAATTAAAGAACAACTGAAAGAAAAAAAGATAAATATGCATAAAATTAGCGACATACTTTGACATATTCTTGCTGGCACTGAATGTACAATCTGGTGCTATCATCATCAAGCGTTGCATATGTTTCAACGTTGAAAGAACGAATACTGAAAGCAAATAAGATGAATATGAACCCCAATGAAGACGGCTGAACAACTGCTTGGGCAATTGGTACATGCACTTTAACAAAAAAATGCCTTGTATTTTTCCGATTTCTTCTTTCCTAATCCCATTTTCTTGTTGTGCGGCGCATCCCCCAACAGTTATACTTCATGTCGGCACGATGACTTTCTTAAGTGCAATTCACTGGGGTTCAACAAACACCGGTATATTGACTGTTTTTGACATCGGCCTTAGATCTATTATTGTCTCTCAACATTCACTTCGCTTCGTGTGCTTTCAGAAATAAACTCCTTTTCAACTGCGAGTAGCGTGCATGTGGAAATACGGTGGTGGCTATCTAGTTTCCTGGAAGATACGGCGGTCGCCGAGGTCTCGACAGGAGCGAACTACCTGCAAACGATTTACCTTAGCAACCTCAGCCAGCCAACAATTGTATCGGTTGCGTTTTTGATGAAGAAAGTAATAATTTACTCTAGAGCTTTTTTCAATGATTCTTTAAAACCTTTTCATTCTTCTGACAACTTTCGTTTACTCTATTCATTAATCAAGTAATCTCCGCTGTCTTATTCATACATAGCAAGAAAAATCTAAAGCACGAAGTGTACAGTCTTAGTAATGTTCTTTTGGTGCCAAAATACCTGAAAACAATTTTGAACCAGCAAATGTATGGTAGGTACAGCGCACTAGGTGTCTGAAAAGTTGGTTGAAACATAGTATAATACCACTTTTGGGGAAGAAATACGAATACATCATTATACCAAAACTTATACAACGACACCAACAAGCCTGATAAACGAAAAGACAAACGGTTAGCTCAAGCGCTTATTTATAATCCTTACTTCATTCCAAAAAAAAAAAAACACTCCAACAGAAGCGACAAAATCGTCTGTTAGATCGCTTACTGATGTGGCCATAAAACTAACGCCCTTCAAAGAACAGGTCCCGCCCGACCACTAGCACAAGTCAGAAAAATGATTTAGTTAAAGCACGACCTCTACAAATTGAATCTGCAAGACCAACCCGAATCGGTAAGCAATTCTTCGATGCATTTGTGAATATATTCTCTGCGGATGTCATCAGCCCGTGTCACCGACTCAATAATCGAATAGTGCGCATCCAATGCGGCATCCATTAATTCAACGCATAGACGCTCATCACGGAATAAATCCCACAGAAGCGAAAGTGATCGTAATGTTAGTGCCTTAAAAGCAATCTTAATTAAAATCGAAGATTTCATCTCAGCAGAGTGCACCACGTGAAAAAATGTTTTTTACCGAGGAAGAACGTCGAAGAACAATCTAAAAGGTTACGAGCGATTAAGGAGAGAAAGATAGGCCCTCCTCTTTCTGATGTTCTAAAATCGGATTCGACTGAATGATTAGGCATCACAATAGCTCACTAAGCAAATCCTCACAACTACGAATACGCTTGATAGTTGTAGTATTCAAAACTGACACTACTAAGCCAGTGCTGTGTTAGCAGTGAGGCTGAAAAATCTCTTCCAAAAATATATAAGGCAGTGGCCGCTGAAAACCTTTCAAATTTTTGCAACCTTTTAAACTTTCGGTATAAAGACGATGAGCTGCAACGAGAATGGGGCTGGAAGCTAAACCACGATAGAAGTAGAGATAGAACGCACCATTACGCTACCCAATGAGATGGGAACCCATGCTGCAGTAAGGACAGGCATGAGACGCTAGGTTTGAGATGGGATGCTAAACTAGCAGCATACATATTATGCCCGTCAAATTCAATGATCGTATTTATTGTGTTCCGCAAGCTGAAACAGGCAAATAAAAGGACAAACGTATATACGTACGTATGATTAGGGTCTTAATGCAAACCTGCTTGGATTTGTATGTAAGATGTTGCATGAATATTCTACTTTAAAAAAAAAAAAAAAATTCTGTCACAACTACATCGAACCTATGACAACATCATAAAATGCTCATAAAAAATAAGGAACACACAAAAAATACCCTTTCAGCGTTCTCACTGGAGTCGATTCCTATGCGTCTTATAAGATCCAATAAAAGAGTACGTTCTCGAGATGACGAATTCGTCCAACTTTGCTGAAATTTTTACACATATAATAATGAAAGCGAAAGCAAAATAGAAAATACTAACAAAATTATTTCATATAAATAACAGAAGAAAACATTTTAGAAATTTAACAACAACATAGCATAGCTTAAATATAAGGCTTAGGTCATCGAGCCCGTCAAAGTCTCCCCTATGGGAGCAAACAGGAGGAGCGAAGTTTGCTCCACAATGTCCAACAATCAAGTCTGCGTGAAATTAAACAAATGAAATGTAAAAATCAAATGAAATGAAATGTCAGTGGAGCTGCAAGCATCTGTTACTTCAGAAATCAACCGTAGTCGTATTCTTTGGAGGAAAGAGATGCTGCCGAAGTTTGAGCTCTTATCAGAACTTTTAGTTTCGATTTCACTCTCGGAAAAGACAACTTTTAAAGCATTTTTAGGCCCAACCACCAATCGAATTTGCCACTTTTCCCCTCCCCTCCCCTAGTCGAAAAAAGAAATAACATATCACGTATATTGCCTTCATTCGTGCGAAAAGGCGTTCTTGAAGTTGGTTGTTGAATGCACTGGCAAGCTTCGCAATCAAATCATGGAAGTTCCTCTGCACTGCATCGTGCTTTTCTTTTTGAGCATCCCACATAATATCCAACTCATCCGGTATTATAGCATTCTTTTCCAATAACACACGAACAACACGCTCTAATCTGAAATACATCCTTATTTTGTTAACGGCAGAGTTACCACCTTCAAGACAACCAGCAACCAGGTGGAGGAGGAGGAAGTAGGACGGTTGGAAGCCCCTTCCTCTCCACTCTATAATCCGAAGGATCGAACTGTTGGATTAATCCCAACATAACGCGTTCGTTCATTATAGTGCAAAAACTTACTGTAATTCTAAGACATGATTCACAATTTGTAGCCATGATAAATTTCATCTCCTCCCCAGAAGCAAATGCCACATAAAAAATCTTTCAAAACTATGCACTTATATTACTTAACTATTTTTACAAAATACTGTTATTTCCTTTTTGATGCTCCCCAAACCAATCCCAAATGATAACTGCGGCAGAGGGATTACAACCTCCCAATTCCCATCCAACAAACATCATTTATTACAAAAAATCCATCAGATGGCATTAATTTCATGCGCAATTTTCAGCCAAAAACTATAAATATGCGAGATGAAAAGAATAGCAGTAAAATAAAGATAACTAAGTTGACAAAACTGTGAATAAACGTAAAAACGAAATTACAAAAAAAAACCTTTCACAAAATGCTGGGTGATGCAGGTTGTCGCGGAAAAGAATCTCAACAGTCGATTGCTTCCGTAGCCATTCGGCTATTTCACCTATCGGTATTATCGAACACTGAAATATACGATTAACCATCTACGATACCTTTCACTATCAATATAAGTAAATATTACCTTCGCTATTATACCTCTCCACCTCCAACACCTACAATCTTCTACGCTACCTTCATATGCAAAATGCTGTCCTTTAAGTGCGGAATATAATATGCGCCAGTGCTGGATCGCTAATAAAGAATCTACACAACCTCCTTGCGGTTTTAACCACAACAATTTACCAAGCCTGACAGCTTATCCAAGCATTTTCCTCATTCTCCTCCCTTCTGTCATTACTTCAACGTTTAACAACTGCGCAACGAGATATTTTCTGGACAGGAAGACTATATGACTAACAGGTTTGAGTCGACGCACAACTCTCCTAAATCGGAGCACCTCGAGCATGAACAACAAATGATGCTTCGAACCAATTAACGAAATCATTTACTTGGTAAAAGCCTTTGTAAAAACTGCAAAAACTTCTCAACCTATAATAAGTAATGAGGTCAGATTTTTGCTTCCATCATAAATGGTTTCACAAACGAAACAATTCATTTAGTTAATCAAACTACCTAACGTCTAAATGCAATTCGCTGGACGCATAATGCACTGAGAGGAATATTTTAATCTTCGTTTAACGCCTTGTTCTTCTCATTTGCAGTGTGATCCGGCAAGTTGCAATTGAAGAGGAAAGAAACAATAAAACTAGTCAGGCACAAACCTGTGTTACATTCAGCAATATCGCTTGCAATTCTTCTAACGCCGCTATTCTTCCAGCGAAAGGTGCCACTTGTAGCACTCTGAAAATACCTTCACTTTAAGCCTGCCTCAGATTAACCTCTTTTCAGGTGGTCAACACTTCTTCCAATCTCTGCTGACCACTACGAGAACATAAACCACTTTTAGCATGCCATTCTCGTGTTCCATTCATTGCCTGGATCAATAGCAGCAGCAACAACGAATGCTTCTAGAAATTGTCATGATTTTTAACAAACACCCAAGTTTACACTATTTAACTACTCCATAAAGAATAATGAACACTCTTTCACCACCGCTTCCTAGCAAAATGCATAACTTTCCTATGGTAAACTGCAGAATGCGATCATTCATATGAAACAAATCCATACGTAATCACATTCTCAGGCTTCACCTTTGATTAAGTTAAGAGTACTCCTAACACTTTCACTCTGCAGCATAGAACGCAATATACCTTCAGATAAACAACTCGACTATCAAGCAAAGCATCGCAACTTGAAGAACACATCGAGAACTTCTTTGATCAATTAAATAATTCAGATTAATTAGGATGAGTTTAGATTAAAATTAAGTTCGGACTAAAACTTTAAAAAACAAACAAAAAAGATAAAGAGAAAAATGGAAAACTAAAATGAGGTCAATTAAAGCATTAATTCAACCAATACATAAAATAATAACTCCACCAACCGTAAAATATATCGAAGGACGAAAAAGAACATTTCTTTGCCAATCGGCAACAGCGTTGGATTCGGAACAACCAGCGCTTCGATTACACGCGGTAGTTCAATCATCAGTGATTCGCGCAAATCACCTTTCACTTGCTCACATTTCAGGTCACTATCGCTCAGCTTACGCAACCGATCCAATGCGATCGTCTGCAATATGGTTGCTCTCCCTCACAAACAACAAATACCGTAATTAAAACATTATTGACATATCCAAATGAGAGCAATTATCTCACATTTCTACAACAACCATGAATATCATAGCATAAAATATAGGAGACAGTAAACGATATTCTAGATCTTGTATGTAAAAAATTGCAATATGAAAACTCCAGATTCTAGATCAAACATTTCGACATGAAAATTCAGCTGCTTAAAATTTATAACTTCAAGATGGCAAGTGACAAAAAATTTGCATTCAAGTGGATAGAAAATTGCCCGTACAATCGCACACCTCTAATCCCTACTAAAGTTTGGCCAGCTGATTGTGAATCGAGCTTTCTTTTCCTGGGGAGGGGGGATACGTATTCGCAGCACTCGTGATTTGCTATGCCTTATGAAAAAATTTACCACCCCACCCCATTACCCTCTTTAAGCTCAGTTCACGTGACCGGGGAGGTTGATGGCCGCCACTTGCGGGCTGTGGGTCTGCCCTCCATCCCAAACTTAAAGGACTCGTTGCCCATTTTTGGACGTAACAGAAATTTTCCAACCCCTAGACAAGCAATAAACGATTCATCCAATCTTTATCTGTTCCACTCTAGAGACGAAATTCACTTCCTTTTCGCCCAAATACGTGGAAGAAGGGCATCTCTGATTATGGAGGAAGATAGGAAGGAGACGGGAATAAGATGGCATTTTTGAATCCAAATGAAACTCCCCTTAGAGCTAAGCATTCCCTTTACCTTTTTTCTTACTTCTGAAATACAAAGAATTCAATATTTAAATACAAAGATGCAGTTAAATAAAACTTACAATAGTATGATGCAAAACATCGCTGATAAGTTCAGGTTTGAGCACCTGTGCACATGACGCTACGGGTCGCATCCATTCGATGAGTTGGGCTGCATTTGTTTCTTCATTTACGTTCTCTTTCAAAAATGCCTTTATCAGTTCAAATCCATCCAACCTGCCGAACCGATTCAACAAAAGAAGTAGCCAAACCTGAGAATTATTCACTCTCAATTATAGCTTCACAATAAATAATAACAGTAATGCTATTATTTAAACAACAATAACGATACTATTGTTATTACTACTAACAAAAAGTAATAAACAGTAAACAAAACAACAACAGCAATGAGCAATATTTGCAGAGAACTAAATTCAATTAGATGGTGCAGATAAACGGCACGTAATTTCATACGATATCAGAAAAAGGTTGGGAAAAAAGAGAGGAAGAAATAATGAAACGAACATCTCCTAATGTGCTTTTCTCTTTTCAGCATCACAGAGGTTTAGATGCTGTGACTCAAAGGTGCACCCGGATGGGTGAAGAGGAGCTGAAGAATGGATTCCACGGATTCCTTCGCAGAAATTTTGTTTTCCCCATCCGTTTAAGCTTCATATAAAACAACCCAATAAATCCATACAGATAGAAAGATGAAAAAGCATTCCTAGCAATTTAAACCTGTGGCCCTCCCAAAACAACATTACTCGACACTCAAAACTGCCCGCCCCTCCCCTCTAAATGCTAATTATGATCTCAAAGTTCCTGTCGAAGAAATATTCCACTATATTAACCCTCCCCTTCGAAGGATTGAAGCTCCCAACATTTTAGTCACCTCCCCTCCCCCCCCTAACCCCTGGCAACAAAAGCATCATTCAGTATTTAAAGTCCTCTTCCTAAAAAGCACTTCCGTAATAAAACCCTTCGATGAAAAATGATTATTTATCATCAAAACCTTCTCAACTCGAATCGATAATACACTCAATGAGAAAACACTTACCCCATGATGTGAGTGAATGCGTTCGTCATCAACAGAAAGAGTGAACCGTTGCAGATCTGTTGGATCGACATCCGATTGCAGCATATCAATGGGACGATTCTTATTGTGCCTATGGAAACTGAAAGAGAAATATTTGGAAGATAATCTACAAAGGGCGATACAAATTAAAAACTATTAACTGATGGGGACATCACTCCACCTACTGCGCAAAAGGATGTCAATGCAAACTAAGTCTTCGACATTTCCCTCATCTTATTTTAACAATTCTACCAAATAACAAATAGTACGACTTAAAGCAATCAAAGTGTTCCCAATTTTATTTTTTCCTAAACAAAGTGACAAATGGAAAGGTAATGAGTAAAAGTCATTTAAATTCCCTAGCAATTATCTTCAGGACAAAACGCATACCACCTCAGTTACCGTTTCAGTAATGTTTTAGCAGTAAGGGAAAAAGACACGAATCCCAATCGATATACAACTTTTCTCTCCACAAACTGTTACAGATGGATGAAGCCGAAACATTCATAATAACACTGCATTGAAAATGTTACCGCAATGGACCAGATAATGAGTGAGAACTGGCGCTGCATCATTGCCTTATGTTAAATTCGATTAATCGGGCTCAGGTATAAATAACAATCGTTGTTTGATTGCAAACGAAAACAACGCCCATGGCCCAATTCAGTTGCACCCCATCTGCCAATAAAGCTGATGATCGTGGTTCCTAAGCGATCGCGGATACCCTTTTAACCTGGTCACCGAATAGTGATGCTAGACTACCAAATATAAAACCCACATCATGCCGTTATTCAAGATTACAACTAGCCAAAGTTGTTCCCTCCTTCTTTTTTCCTCCCAAAATGAGAAAAATAAAAGGAGCTTTATTCGCTAAAACAGCACATGAAGTTAGCAACATGTTCGCCATTTCGCCCTCTTTGCTTCGTTCGCAGAAATACTGACTCCATTTTTTATAGTATTATCCCCTTCTTTTACCTCTAAAATGAAGATGGAGGTTACTAAATGGTTAACGTACGCACAACTGACCACATGTACTTTTGCAACTATAAAACAGATCAATATTGGAGAATTACAAAGAAAATTTCCCAGCTACTTAAGCATATAGCCGGAAAATTAAACTACCCAATGGCACACTTACCGGTTGTGGCAATTCATCGTTTGCCAGAGGATCGTCCAATACGCATCATGGATCTCTTCAGGATGTAACGTCTGCCGTAACTTCTCGGTGAACATAACAAAATATCGCAATACACTATGCCAAATAAATCTCTGAAAAATCATATATTGGCCATTTTATTCCCTAATAAAAAAGGATCACCGACCAAATATAAAAGAATGCATTCCCCATCTCTGTGATGAAATCAACGCAGCAAATTCCCTCATAAGAGCCCTCGCTTTCCCTTGGCACTGTCTTCATACTAAACTATGCAATTATTCTTTCCCCTTCTTGATGAAATAACATAGCCACGCTGTGCTCCCCTCTACGACAAATGTGAAAGATCATGTACAAATTTACCTGCACGTAATACGTCCCAGATGACTGAATATTCGTAGATTCATGAAAACGTCTTACATCTTCTCACCTATTCTTTTCACACATATTGCTGACACAATCCCACCACACTTACAACAAATAAGCGTTTCCCCTGGTCAATAACCCCCTGGGAACCTTACAACACTCATAAACACAGCATTTCAAGCAACATCTCCCAGTTATTATAACCACGCTGTGTTCCTATCGATGAGGATCACAATGTAAGACCAAACTATATAAATTCCACTGTGTATTTTATGAGATATAATCCGGTTGCTTGTTTAATTAACCAAGTTAACAAATTAGCGTTTGAAACTAATCTTCATCCTCTACAAAGGCTCGTCGCTACTGCCACTGATAGAAGAAAGGAGGTTCCAGCGCCCATAATCAACCACCAAACTTTTGCGCTTGAACAATGCCTCCAGCTCCAGTTTACTCACTGGCTATGCGGCTGATGAATGGTGGATGCACAGTGATAACTTCATCTGCGGACAGCTCAACCACTTATTGTCTGGTGTTAGCAAAATGGAGCGCAAAAGAAGAATTCATATTAATTTCATCGGTTGAACTTAGAGCAGGCCTAGCTCATATCGGGAGACATCGAACTTCCTTCCATCTCCTCAACAAAATGATGTAGGAAAAAGAATGGGACAAGGAGCAAAATTTGCATAAAACCGGGTTGAAAATCGATAAACAAACACAACTCGAATCACAGCCACCCTTCGGCTTCAAAATACATTTCATCATTTCTGAGCGGTAACCAATTAATTAGTATTAATTAGTATGCCAATCTGAAGATGACGTGTGCATAATTCTCTTTTAATCTTTGCACTTTACCCTGCCTTTACTAGGTTTTGTCCTCGTCTATCGAATCCAATTGAGCGATGGGCACTCACAAGAAAAAATAAGGATGTAAATTTTAAAAAATTCGGCCCAATCGTATCACACAACTGCTACTTCAGTAGAGAGTTGTAATCCACTCCATTAGCAATTTCAAACTGTAACTGCTGTTCAATGAAAGGGAATGCTAAAAATCTTACGACATCTCTCGAATATCATACCAACTAGTGACTAAATCAAAATGCCCAACCTGGCAGACAGGTACATTCACGAATCGGCTACTCATGCTCAAACGAAACCACAAAAAGAGAATGCAACGCACATGAATGTCAGGCTTCCACTCCTTCATCGCTTCATCGTGCATTAGCTTATCGTAAGCAACCACGAGCCCTTTCTCCAGGAAACTGTCAAAATATCGGGCTTTCCCATCAAGACCTGGAATTTACATCAATCATTCATTAATACAGTACTTTTCATAAATGCTCTCACTTCATGCTCTTATACGTGGTACATTACCCAAAGTGGAGAGATCTCATGAAGTACGAGAATCAATCGACCCATAAATACGTCTGGATGGACAAGATGTCGACCGCAGTCTTACTAGATCAGATGAGAAAACCTCTCGTCATCAGCTCACTGATACAGAAATAACCTTCACAATTCTAGCAACTGGCAAGCTCAATTACCCCCACTTGGTTTACCTTGCAAGCCTGCAGTCAGGTTTCTTCCTGAATCAACAACTCATGTCTCGATTTCGTTTGGAAACCTGAAACTTTACTTTGTGCCCAGCTCAAGTTATGCTCAGCTTGGAAAACCAATTAGCTAAAACCTATCTCAATAGCCGCTTAAATCTGCATCGAAACCTAAAGTAACCCATGCTGCAACGGATGCCTGTCAAATCGGAAAGTGAAAGATACCTGATAGCAATAACCTGCATACAGTATCTAATTACTTCAGCATCTACAACCCATAATAATGAACAATAAATAAATTGATGCTAAACGAAATATGCACATCTTCTTGGCGTTTTGTAATATCAGAGTGCATGATGCAAAACATTTCGAATGAAAGCCGCCTCAGAAGCACTTCAAGTCTACTTTTATAACAGTGGGAACTTACATTATATTTATTTGCAATGATAACAAAAAGATAAGTTAAATAACAATAACAACATAACTAAACAAAAATAAACCTTTTCGGATAAGACGAATGCCGATCTCCATAAGAACCTCGAGTTCTTGATCTGGTAGTACAGGCACCACCCATCTGAAAAAACCTTGTAAAATATCGACTTTTTTAAAATTATACAAGCCGTCTACTTGGAAAACTTTAAGCACATCTATAAAACACATATGAAATGAGGTGGAAATAAGGAAATGAATAAAAACATTAACCTTTGCCGATTAAGTTGTTCCAGAAGCTTGGCAAGCATCGGTGACGGTAAATCCTCATATGCATCAAAATCGATGCAATTTTCAGTTTTCGATGCGGTATTCACATCCGACTGACGAGAGGGTGATGGTTTTACACTAAAAACCGTTGGTCGTGCAATACGCGGCAAACTGCTCGATGGGCTTAGTACTGGAAGTGGGGCCGATGTTGATAATTCCACGTCCGATACACTTTCTGCAATCGCATTTATTTATGAAAGCTCATTTTTTTAAAAGTTCAGTTCCTATTAAAACATTCATTGGTCGTTATATTGGCCCCAATCCCCGGGAAGATCGAAAGGGGGGGGGGAGGATTAGAAGAACGACAGGAAGGGAGGTGGGGGGATGAAATTCGAGGCAATAAAACTGGGCAGGAAATGCTGGAAGGGAACATTTCCAGAAACCTGTTTCCATCATCACTTTTACACATTGTTAACATTATTATTAACATGACATGATGGTTAGCTGATAGTAGAAACGACAAACAATGATTAAATAATAACGTTATTCACTTCCCACCTAAGCGAGTAGATGTTAATGTTGAAAACACCTACGGCGAATAAAATCACCAGAAAAATTGACTCCTAGCTTAAAGGTATAAAAGCGGGTGAGGATACCCCCCTCCTAATGAAATCAGGCCAAGAAACATCATTACAACGAAGGGAAAAAGATATTCCAAACATAACACTTTAGAGTGCTTTCGCAAGCCAAGCAAAATCAAATCTGTAAAACCCATCTAAACCATGGACCCTATACAACAAGTACCTTAAATCTTTAGTATGTTCATTCAACTCATCTGCCCCCTGTCCCATTCGTACAAAGAATTTCCGGTTACCGGCATAGCGGACAACCTGTTGCCGAGTGACGATCAAGTTTATGACGAAGTGAGAACAGTGTAGACAAACACGCTAAACTTCCCTTCACTCCCTCCCCCCCCCCTCCCCCCACCTCCCGAAGGGGAGGGGAGTTTTTTGCAACGTTTGCACTGATTAAAACGTCGAATCAAGTAAACACTGAAACTAGATCACTAACCATGTTCTCTTCGAGATAACACTGGTGGTGGAGGTATATTCGGTATGGTAGGCGGTTGCATGACACGATCGCACTGTTGACGCACGCTGGGTCCCACCGTATAGCTGACTGGAGAGGGCGCTTGCTCAATAACTTGTTCATCAAGCTCATATTTTGAATCCGGGCTTTCCGGTAGATCTCCCGCATCACTTTTCGCCGATATTGACTCACCTCCACCTTCCGTACTTGAAGAAGTTCGAGCCTGAAACACATCTATTTGTCGAGCATTCCTTGCAAGTAAGTATCTCTCAGAACACGAAAGGATTCAGTAAAAGAAGTCATAGAAACAGTTCTTGAGTAACACTGCGATTTTACGCAATCGCGGAAAAGTAGTGAGGGTTACAAACCTTCAGACGTTTCGGCCGCATTCATTCCAAAGAACATACGGAAACAGCAATTCTCTATCCAAATAGTTAGAAAATTTTCATCAAGCGCAAACGAGGTTTTCGAAGTGATGACGCTCAACGTGGGTGCAAATTGACCAATTGGCCAAAGCAGTATCAACTACGTTGGGTGTCCTCATAAACTAATCTACTATCCCGGGCCTTCTGGATATCTACGGTTTCTGGATCTTATACTTACCTGCGACCTGATTTGCCGGTGGCCATCGCCATTAACAACTAAGCCTCTAAAAACATGAGTTAAAAATAACCAGTTGGCACAACCCGTAGTGAAGTAAGTAAATAATGCAGTTGCCAACAATTTAGCAGCATAACACTAAAAACTTCGATAAAGATATCATATGCAATCAACTCATTTTTCTACGTTTATCGTCGTTTCCAATTTGGTTCAAACACATGATTTTCCGTTTATAAATTCACAATTTTGCAAATTCAATCTAGACCTAGTTCTATGTGCATATTAATGTTGATGCCTTAGTGAAGAAACTTCTAATTTGCACTGTACATCAGTGAATATCGGCGAGTATTCATTGCATTCTAATAGAAATGAATAGAACATACACGAATATTGCTCGAAGGTGTATAATTGGATTGCCATGGACCCACATCATTCCATACGTTGCTGTTACCACCTTCCATTGATCGTCGTGTACACATCTCACTATAAATCGCAAATCAATCGAGCACAACCCACTTTATATTAAGCAAACAATCATCTTAATATAACCAATCAGAAATACAGCCTGAATTCCGTTCAGAAATGAACCTGCTCTTCCCCCTTCTCCCCTCCCCCCCCCCCTTCCAGCCTTACAAATTCCCTACATCTTCGGGTGGGAAATTTTCGTCGTCTCTTGTTGCTCGATGCTGCAAAGTACTGCCTCAATTGCCTTACCTTCCAGCTCCAATCTTGAAACTCGATGCTTATCTATCGAATTTATAAACTGCGGTCGAAAACCTGCGAAAATGAAGTTTTCTTTAGCCCAGTAAATTCGAACGTAGCGCTGGAATGCGGTCGACTAGTTATATAGAAAAAATTGTGCTTCAAACGCCAGTTCACCTCACCATAAAAGGTTTGCCTCAGTTTCAGTAGTAACTAGTTCAATACAGACTGCAGTACATGATGACCGCAAACGCTTTAAACAGCAATTTAAATTTCAATCATCAAACGTCTGATCCTAACGATACGCTCTATTTAAAGCAAAAGTTACCAGGAATCTCTCATTCCAACGAATGCTCCCCTTTCCCTTCCACCTCCTCCTACATATTTTAGACAACACTCACTGATTGTTATCATCGGCGTCGAAATGGGAGTTATTTATGGCACTACAATAGGTCGTATGGTGGTAAGAGCCATAGGAGTCGTTTGCAGTATCGAAGTCGGGAAGCAATAGAGCGTCGACGGGACTCGAGCGTGGAGAAGACGAAGGTGCCGAACAATGCGATGCATTCCGAATATACGCTGCAACAACAAACATTTCAGGCAATAAAGCACTTTGCTTTCACATAATATACCATTGGTTCTTCTTGAAAATTTAAAAATCCAAATATGGTGGAAGCGAAGTGGAGTGGGAAAGTGCAAACAATGATAAACTATTTGTTTTAGAATTGTGATCGCAATAAACATTGCAGGAAAAGAGTGCGTCCATGGTGGTAATATTCGAAGACATGCTTCGTCTCTCCTCTCCCTTCTTCAACTACACTACTGAGACGAGATCACAATTTTCACAAATCTACAAGGCGCCAAAACACGGTCGAACTGGATAAGGAAGTCATTTACACCGAAAGCAATAAAGAAATGAAATTCCCCTTACAGATACCAAAGTTTCATTTTTGACAGTTCAGTAATTGCATCTTCACAAACGTATACGACGTTACGCATAGCTTTACGTGATGACAACTGCCCCCTCGTATGTAGACTTCAAAATCCACCTCCCTCCCCCCTCTCCTGCTCTTCTCTAATTTACCGACATCTTCGCTCTACTACCACCTCAAATGTTTCAAGATTAAACTACAAGAGGGTGCAGTAATGCTGTATGAGAGGCGCACCGGTTTCTAATTTCTTTTCGCATGACCAAGAAAAGCTAGTTATAGATGGAAACAGCTTGTTTAGCCATTGCCTAATAATCGATGCCTGCCTTTCCCAATATTCACTATGACATCTCTTCGTAGATACTATCCCTTCAAGCACTTCAGTATTTTTGCTTTGTTGACAGCAATAGAAAATAAAATAGAGATACTCACTTGGAGTTCCATATTTTCTATTCTCTTCTTTTGTCGTAGTCTTCGAAGAATCCATCGCTTTATTGAAAGCGCGTCTCTCCAACCCGGATTTGAATTTTTGATACAGCCTCACCGGGGAGAATTTAGTATGGAAAAATTAGTGGGAAAATTTCGACGAGTAAACCGTCGAATTCCGGCGGCATATAAAAAACCTCCAAAAAAATTACCCGTGCGCACTCAAACAAACGCTCGCGACAATGCGAGGAACCTATGCAAACTGAAAATAAATAAATATTAATGAATTGAATAAATGAAAGAAAACATTAATGAATACGATAAACCAAATATAGCACATAATAGCGTCGCACCCCTCCCCCCCCCCCCCCCCCCCCCNCCCATCCCTCCTTTGCAAATCTCACCTTTCCATTATTTCGGTTAATGGCTACGATGGCAAACCATTGGTAAAAATTCCTAGCAATAGTAGCATTGAGGGCAAGAAATTCGCTGTATTGGCAAATATCCTTGATAAACTGCAAGTGGGGTATTTTCATGCAATGGTGAGAATGGGATCGCTTTTTATTGCTAGAATAAACTATCTTTACAAGCAAGAGCAACGTTTGTTACCCCTCCCACCTTCTTTTCTGCTCTTCAACGCATCTCCCTCAACTGCACTTTATTATGGTTGCATATAAATTGCTACATAGACGAGCCACCTTAGTATAGTAAAACATAGTGCCCATCAGAATTGATGATTCTGAGTGTTCAATATGCGCCCATTATCGCACTTATCAGTGCTGAGATGCAGCTCTAACTCCATTGTTTCTGTTGTTATACATTTGGGCAAAATATGCATATTGAGCACTCAAAAGCACCGATACTGATAAAGCAAGCACCCCTTTAGCGAAATAGCAAGTTTTCGCGCACCACCGTCTACCGGAAAATGCTCCTATTTTTTATCCATTTTCATGACGTTATCCCTGAAGTCTATGCAGATGCCCAAGATCTCCTACCTTCTTACCCGAAACATTCATAGCACATCGTTGCACAACTCGATTCACCATCGCTATAATCTTTTTCTTCTCTTACCACTTTCACAACTAAACGTTTGCATCTAAACAGGGGTCATTACCGCAATGTTCATAGCTGCCAATATCAACATTATAGAACTGCTCTGTTGATATTGAATTGAAATTGCTAGAGTTTTGCCGTACCTGTCTATCTACCCATCTCTGTCAGTAATAGTATAGTAAACTCGCAAGCAACAATGTATACTCACTATCCAGCAAAATACCCTCCATATGCGCTGCAGTCTTTTGTTAGCGCATTGCTGCCTAGTGCAGCCTACAACTTATCGCTCGCGCTAGGCGTGCGCCTCCAACCGAACATCTGCCAGGCCTCCGCCGACTGCTTTATAATGCAGAAATTAGTCTCCACTAGTATTTAATTCCATGGAAGTATTACACCAATCCATATAGACCTATGCGGTCACTAAGCCTTACATAGTCACCCCAACTTTTGGTATATTTTCACTAAAGGACGCGTAGATAGATCTTTACATATACCAGACAAGAATACCTAGTTCCATTTCTTGCTGCAACCACTTCCAAGATCCCTAACCTCATATGCACCACTCATCCAAGGGCTATTTTGGAAAAACGTGGTCGGAAGCGTCGCATCAAAGTCATCGAAGTGCAAGCACTAAGGTTACTCCTCCCAATTTTTCAAACTCAAGAATTAACCCCCTTCAATTTTTAAGTAAACCCTCTACACCTCAATATATATCCTTCTTCGAAGGAAGTGTACAGTCAGAGATAAATCAAATGCATGAACCAACATATACCATCCTTTCTGCTATATCCTTCAAGTAATCACTGGGAGTGCATAAAAAGTTTCTAATGAAAACCTAAAAGTAAAACGTTCAATACCCACGGAAACCTCAAATTACGCTATTCAAAAATCATTTATGCATTGTTTTGTTACATACAAACTTCAGTTTTGTTTAAAAACTTTTTAGATTCAGCTGATACATCAATAGTGCTTCGGTATGAAAAAAAGATACTTTCAAACAGTTACTAAAAAAGCACTACTTAAATATTACAATAAAAGCACGATTTCATCACTATAAATCCACAGAAGCGAATGCAGTTGATAACCTTTACAATACCAATCGGGCGAGATATTTAATTGCAGAAAATTAGACGTAAAACTATCGAAAATGTTTGTGCCAAATAAAAAGTCCATTAGAAATGATAGAAATCTTTTGCAGCTGATTTTACTTTCAATGCTGCAATTTTCGGACCTAATTATTACTTACTTGTTTACGTTTACTAAAAAGAATATGAAGGCGATATGCTTTAGAGTACAACATAGTGCATCGATAAGACAGCAGCAGCACGAAGAACGCGTGCTGAATCATGCTCCCTGGGCACTTGCCAAGCGAACAGACTATTAAGTGTTGAAGTTAAAAACATGATATTTCCCTTCAAGGACGATTAAAAATCTTAAATTTCAGTACGATCAGATCCCGATCCAGGATGTGACCTAGCATTGGAAAGGAGTCTACCACCTATGTAATGACACCAATAAACCCAATGCCCAGTCCCAATCCATAATGAAAACTGGAACATCTTTCTGTTAAACCACAAGTCTCAGCTATCAGTAGTAGCAAATATTTCCCATTGACATCTAAACGGAAATTACAAAATAAAAATCTCCGAGAATTCCCTCTAAATGTGAACATATACAAAAAATAGTTAGAGTATTCATTAGCTTTCTGAATCAACTGGTTCAATTTTGAGAAACAGCCGAATGATGGATGCCATACCTCAAGAAAACAAAAATATAACTTCGAGTCCGCATTTCTATGATTGGTTTAGATTAGGAAAGTATGCAGAAACTTCACACAAGAAATAAGGACATTTGACTTGTTACGGTTGATGAGTTAGATTGTGTATGAAATGTCCTGCTCGAAGAAATGCTATGCGACCTATTTATAAATAGAGGACAAAAAATACAACCATTGAGCATCTAGACTCGCTGATTTTGGAAAATCAAGTGTTGCTAATTTAATAACTGATGAAATTAAACCACTTATTTTGCGGAGAAACGCAACATAATGATTAGTACCATATGCGCTTACAGGTGGGATCGTATTTTCTACCTTCCAGGATGAACACCTGAAAAGAAAAAATCCACATAAATGTGGCGCAAAAACTCACAAACCAGAACAAAAAACCATTGACACATCGCAAAAGACAGGTCGAGGCGTTAGAGAGGGAGAAAGTGGAAGTGCTGAAGGTGGATGACAAAACCAAGTCAGGAGAAACATTGTGCCATGTTGAAGCAGGTAACCCCGAATTCAGACAACAGAGTCTTGGGCAGACTGAAACAAATTAGCCTCCATGGAATTTAGAAACGCCAGATCATCATGTCATGTAAGTGAAAGACCGATGAATGGGACACAACAACTTCATAAAAGTTTAGCGGTCATATAAAACGCTATCGATTTCAACTCTTTTGAAGAAGCACTAACAGCACATATTATGTGGTATTCTATTAAACGGCATTACTAAGCTGGTGTGATGGCACAGGTGACCCGCTTCTACATTCCACAGGGCCGGCATTACAAAGAATGAAAAATAAGGAAAAGAAAGATTTTTACTGCTGCAAAATCACTAAAAGATGATTGCGTAACTCAAATGAGAAAACGAAAAAAAAAATACCTTCCTTATTTGCATTAATGAAGCATTAAAATATCCTCCAAATTCACAAATTTTTTCCATACCCAATTCCTTGCCGTCGATGAGATATCATTGACGTATGTGCGCAATGAATTCCTCGTTCGACAACACTGGATGTATTAATGCAATAACCAATAACACAATTCGCAAATAATATTGGGTGTTGTTAATCAGTATCACTATCACAGCTCGTTGATGATAATGTGACTAATCAACTGGATGTTATATATCGGACCTTTGAAGGCTTTATAATATTAAATGAACTACCTAAGGCTCGACATTCCATAAACATGAAGGTGATTGCAAGTATGCCAAACACGTGACCTCGATCTCACACTTCATATTTGAAAGACGCACTTGAAAACTCCTATGCTACACGTTGATTTCATCATAAATACAATAAATGGTGAATTCTGCAATTTACAGTTCGATGAGGCTATGACTGATTTTTTTAGAATCAAATAAAGTAGACCTCGATCGTTGGTGGATATAATGGAACTCGGCTTAAGTCTAATAAACACTAGGTAAAGTATAGTGGAGAAAACAAATACAATATTTTACATACAAATATAATATGATAGATAACGGCACCTGCTCATAAAACATCACCGATTGGTCACTATTGCGCAACACTATATATTGGTCTTGAAAATTTCCCCTACTGAACCGAATGAATCTTGTTTTCTTTTATTTCCGTTTAGGACCAAAAGAAGATGAATTCGATAGCAGCATTATAGCAAAATTTTTTGGCCTACGTTAAGGGCTATCATGTTTGAAGAGAATTAGAAGCATTCGTCAAGTGTGGTCGTACAGTCAATGTTCGTTTCAAATTTTTAAAGTTTTTATTGAAGCCTAAAAAACTGCTTAAGATTTTTTATCTTAAACTATTGAAGTGCAGTCGGCTTAAGTTTAACTTGACTTTCTCGTTTAAAATTTTCAATGAGTTTTCTGATCTACCTCTACGGAGTAATCTCGATGATCATGAACGTCGATCCCAAAGCTATCAAGACAATCAGCCTGCCAAACATGTTTTGTGATTAGCGTTTTTTTTTCAGCATTCAATTCGGAGTTGTGAGCACCCTTATGAAAATACTAAAGCGCGGAACCTTTTGCTATTCATGGCCCTCCTCAAATCATCTCACCTAAGAGGTATTTTTATTTTATTCTCGTTTTTCATTCCCGTTCGTTTTCCTTTTTCATTGTTTCTCATTGTGGTTAATATTTGTACATTCTTACACATTTAATGTGCATATTATTTTAGCCTTTGCGTTGTACGTCAACTACCTTTGTTTTTACCTCCATACGCTTAGTGTGTTGTTTTGCTGCTGTACTCTTTATATCTTAATGCTTATCGTAGATTTTTCATTCCCACAATTCTAGTATTAAAAGTTTCAATGAATATTCCTTCTTATAGAGTGTATCTGAAAGGGACTCCACGACTTAACCTCAATTTAAAGCAAAATCAGAGAGTACAACAAATACAAGATATAAAAGTCGCAATCCACAGATTCTTTGCAGCGATTGAAGAATTCGAAGCTGAAAAGAAGAAAGCCTTTAGTTTATTCACCCTCACGACATTTCACGAATCACTAGAAGAAAAGATGATACGAAAGGACAATTGATTTGGTAGCCAGCATTTGCAAGGCGACCAATATTCAGAACCAACCCTGGAAAAGTTCTTCAGGCATGGCAATACACCGAATACGATGAATTCCTTCAATTGGAACTTGTTTCCGCTAAAATCAGACACCCTCGAGTGAACGTTCGATCATGCGCGATCGAGAACTAGTTCAATGAGTCTTACTAGCTCAATACCAAATTCGTAAAAATATCGACGAAATATGAGTTACAGCAAGAATATCAACCTTGATGTCATAGAATGAGGGAAGAGAACAAATGCTGCATTTTTAATAATATTCATAATAAAAAACATCTTCATTTTAACAGTAAAGAAAGCATGGAATATAGTAAATATACAGGGAAGCAATAAAGCATACATATTATATAAAGAACACTCTGAAAATAGCGAAAAACAAATATTATCCAATAGAATAGAGAAGCGTAACGGAGAATTCCCGAACAAAATTGCTCTCAACAAATCAATAGGATTCTCGCGATGTCGATTGCATAATGCCCTCTTTTAATTTACGAAAACTAAATTCATCATAAACGACAATGCCGACTGCATCTCGGCAATTCGTTTCGTTCCATCTCTACTTCCTTGCAGGAAGCTCGGTGTTTGAGTCTCCTGCCTTAGACCACACGCCCATCCGTGCACTTGAATGTACGAACGTCACTTTCTGCAACCCTTATCATCTGTAGAATGAGCATCGAGATAGAAAACAACCGTCTGAATAAGAAAAACTGCACGAATTGGGATTCGAACCCGTGCATGAATTTCCATACCAGAATGCTCAACAGTGGATGCTGTTGCATCTGCTCTTCTTAAGTCTGGCGCCTTAGACCACTCGGCCATCCGTGCACTTGTACTCAGTAAACTGTGCTTCTGTACTGATGATCAACGGAAGACACGGCCATACCGAGATGGAGCCGTTGAACGTGAAAAACTGTGCACGAAGTGCTATTCGAACCCACGCATGGATTACGATACCAGAACGCCCGTCCCTGCTTGCTTGCAGAAAGCTCGGTGCTTGAGTCTGGCGCTTTAGACCACTCGGCCATCCGTGCAGTTGAATGCAGGAACGTCTCTTTCTGCAACCCTTATCATCTGTAGAATGAGCATCAACATAGAAAAGAACCCTCTGAACAAGGGAAACTGTGCACGAAGTGGGATTCGAATCCGCGCATAGACTAGCATACCAGAACGTCCATCCTTACTTCCTTACAGGAAGCTCCGTGCCTTAGTCCGGCTCCTTAAACCACTCGACCATCCGTGCAGTTGAATGCAGGAGCGTACATTTCT